>JAVLUX010000032.1:312500-340000 GCA_032164185.1 Moxostoma hubbsi
TTTCTGCACCAGAAAATCATACAGACATCCTGTTTCACTTATTTCACTCAGGATGGAAAGTAGCCTTGATATGTATCACTCTGGTAACTGCCTAGCAACCAGATGGGGTTACCCTAGCAACCAAGTAACAAATCACATATCTCTGCACCAGAAAATCATACAGACTTCCTGTTTCACTTATTTCACTCAGGATGGAAAGTAGCCTTGATATGTATCACTCTGGTAACTGCCTAGCAACCAGATGGGGTTACCCTAGCAACCAAGTAACAAATCACATATCTCTGCAACAGAAAATCAAAGAGACTTCCGGGTTGACTTATTTCACTCAGGATGGAAAGCAGCCTTGATATGTATCACTCTGGTAACTGCCTAGCAACCAGATGTGATTACCCTAGCAACCAAGTAACAAATCACATATCTCTGCAACAGAAAATCATAGAGACTTCCAGGTTGACTTAATTCACTCAGGATGGAAAGTAGCCTTGATATGTATCACTCTGGTAACTGCCTAGCAACCAGACGGGGTTACCCTAGCAACCAAGTAACAAATCACATATCTCTGCACCAGAAAATCGTAGAGACTACCTGTTTCACTTATTTCACTCAGGATGGAAAGTAGCCTTGATATGTATCACTCTGGTAACTGCATAGCAACCAGACAGGGTTACCTTAGCAACCAAGTAACAAATCACATATCTTTGAACCAGAACATCGTAGACACTTAGGGGTTGACATATTTCACACAGGATTGCAAGGAGCCTTATGAGTATCACTTTGGTAACTGCCTAGCAACCAGATGTGTTTACCCTAGCAACCAAGTAACAAATCACATATCTCTGCACCAGAAAATCATAGAGACTTCCTGTTTCACTTATTTCACTCAGGATGGAAAGTAGCCTTGATATGTATCCCTCTGGTAACTGCCTAGCAACCAGATGCGATTACCCTAGCAACCAAGTAACAAATCACATATCTTTGAACCAGAACATCGTAGAGACTTAGGGGTTAACATATTTCACACAGGATTGCAAGGAGCCTTGATATGTATCACTCTGGTAACTGCCTAGCAACCAGACTGGGTTACCCTAGCAACCAAGTAACAAATCACATATATCTGCACCAGAAAATCATAGAGACTTCCTGTTTCACTTATTTCACTCAGGATGGAAAGTAGCCTTGATATGTATCACTCTGGTAACTGCCTAGCAACCAGATGTGATTACCCTAGCAACCAAGTAACAAATCACATATCTCTGCAACAGAAAATCAGAGAGACTTCCGGGTTGACTTATTTCACTCAGGATGGAAAGTAGCCTTGATATGTATCACTCTGGTAACCGCCTAGCAACCAGATGTGATTACCCTAGCAACCAAGTAACAAATCACATATCTCTGCATCAGAAAATCATAGAGACTTCCGGGTTGACTTGATTCACTCAGGATGGAAAGTAGCCTTGATATGTATCACTCTGGTAACTGCCTAGCAACCAGACGGGGTTACCCTAGCAACCAAGTAACAAATCACATATATCTGCACCAGTATATCGTAGAGACTACCTGTTTCACTTATTTCACTCAGGATGGAAAGTAGCCTTGATATGTATCACCCTGGTAACTGCATAGCAACCAGACAGGGTTACCTTAGCAACCAAGTAACAAATCACATATCTTTGAACCAGAACATCGTAGAGACTTAGGGGTTGACATATTTCACACAGGATTGCAAGGAGCCTTATGAGTATCACTTTGGTAACTGCCTAGTAACCAGATGTGTTTACCCTAGCAACCAAGTAACAAGTCACATATCTCTGCACCAGAAAATCATAGAGACATCCTGTTTAACTTATTTCACTCAAGATGGAAAGTAGCCTTGATATATATCACTCTGGTAACTGCCTATCAACCAGATATGGTTACCCTAGCAACCAAGTAACAAATCACATATCTATGCAACAGAAAATCATAGAGACTTCCGGGTTGACTTTATTCACTCAGAATGAAAAGGAGGCTTGATAAGGATCACCCTGGAAACTGCCTAGCAACCAGATTGGGTTACCCTAGCAACCAAGTAAAAAATGATATATCTATCTATCTATCTATCTATCTATCTGATGGTCAATATCTATCTATCTATCTATCTGAGGGTCAATATCTATCTATCTATCTATCTAACTATCTGCGGGTCAATAACTATCTATCTATCTATCTATCTGTGGGTCATACTCTATCTATCTATATCTCAGGGTCAATGACTATCTGTCTATCTATATATCTGACGGTCAATATCTATCTATCTAAGGGTCAATGACTATCTATCTATCTATCTATCTATCTGAGGGTCAATATCTATCTATCTATCTATCTAGCTATCTGCGGGTCAATAACTATCTATCTATCTATCTATCTACCTATCTGTGGTTCATACTCTATCTATCTATATCTCAGGGTCAATGACTATCTATCTATCTATAAATCTGACGGTCAATATCTATCTATCTATCTAAGGGTCAATGACTATCAATCTATCTTTCTATCTTTCTATCTATCTATCTATCTATCTATCTATCTGAGGGTCAATATCTATCTATCTATCTGAGGATCAATATCTATCTATCTATCTATCTATCTATCTAATGGTCAATATCTGTCTATCTATCTATCTATCTATCTATCTATCTATCTATCTATCTATCTATCTGATGGTCAATAACAATCTATCTATATATCTATCTGATGGTCAATAACTATCTATCTATCTATCTATCTATCTATCTATCTATCTATCTATCTGAGGGTCAATATCTATCTATCTATCTATCTATCTATCTATGGGTCATACTCTATCTATCTATCTATCTATCTATCTATCTATCTATCTATCTATCTATCTATCTATCTGAGGGTCAATATCTATCTATCTATCTGAGGGTCAATATCTATCTATCTATCTATCTATCTATCTATCTATCTATCTATCTATCTATCTATCTATCTATCTATCTAATCTATTTGATAGACTGAATGGTTTTATAATCTCTAAACTTTGAACTTTGAAAACTACTACTTATAATTACATCAAACTAGAAACCGTAAATCTTCAAACTTTTACAACTACATCAAACTTTATGCTAGGCTTTCTCAAGCCAACCTAAAGTTTGTACTCAAACTTTTTAATCTAGTTAGGTTGGCTTGAGAAAGTCAACTTACTGAAATCCTATTTAAACTTATTATTATTAGGTTGGCTTGAGAAAGCCAACTTACTGAAATCCTATTTAAACTTATTATTATTATTATTATTATTCTGAGACTAAATTTCTAAATCTAACTCCTCCTAGAGCTTTTAAGCTACATGCACCAAACTCGGCACAGACCTTCAGACTAATCCCGAATAGTGTGCTATATCTTTTCTAACTGATCGGACTTACGGTTTTCCTAAAAATGACGATCAAACTCGGAAAAACTCCCATTGACTTAACATTGCGGAATGTTCAGAAATTTAAATCCCAACTGACATTTTCACACACACAGACAAAAAAGGGCCTGTCAGCCCTGCGTCGCTCTCTCTCTCTCTCCCTCCCTCAGAGGATTTCTTTTATCAAGCAGCCAATAAGTAATGACCTAAAATCTTCATAGCCACAGTATAGTAGCTTCCAGGTTGACTTGATTCACTCAGTATGGAAAGGAGGCTTGATAAGTATCACCCTTTTAACTGCATAGCAACCAGACAGGGTTACCCTAGCAACCAAATAACAAATCACATATCTCTGCACCAGAAAATCATACAGACTTCCTGTTTCACTTATTTCACTCAGGATGGAAAGTAGCCTTGATATGTATCACTCTGGTAACTGCCTAGCAACCAGATGTGGTTACCCTAGCAACCAAGTAACAAATCACATATCTTTGAACCAGAACATCGTAGAGACTTAGGGGTTGACATATTTCACACAGGATTGCAAGGAGCCTTATGAGTATCACCTTGGTAACTGCCTAGCAACCAGATAGGGTTACCCTAGCAACCAACTAACAAATCACATATCTCTGCACCAGAAAATCGTAGAGACTTCCTGTTTCACTTATTTCACTCAGGATGGAAAGTAGCCTTGATATGCATCACTCTGGTAACTGCCTAGCAACCAGATTGGGTTACCCTAGCAACCAAGTAACAAATCATATATTTCTGCTCCAGAAAATCGTAGAGACATCTGGGTTGACTTAATTCACTCAGGATGGAAAGGAGGCTTGATAAGTATCACCCTGGTAACTGCATATTAACCAGACATGGTTACCCTAGCAACCAAATAACAAATCACATATCTCAGCACCAGAAAATCATACAGACTTGCGGGTTGACTTTATTCACTCAGGATGGAAAGGAGGCTTGACAAGTTATCACCCTGGTAACTGCATAGCAACCAGACAGGGTTACCCTAGCAACCAAGTAATAAATCACATATCTTTGAACCTGAACTTCGTAGAGACTTAGGGATTGACATATTTCACACCGGATTGCAAGGAGCCTTATGAGTATCACTTTGGTAACTGCCTAGCAACCAGATGGGGTTACCCTAGCAACCAAGTAACAAATCACATATCTCTGCACAAGAAAATCGTAGAGACTTCCTGTTTGACTTATTTCACTCAGAATGGAAAGTAGCCTTGATATGCATCACTCTGGTAACTGCCTAGCAACCAGATTGGGTCACCCTAGCAACCAAGTAACAAATCATATATTTCTGCTCCAGAAAATCGTAGAGACATCTGGGTTGACTTAATTCACTCAGGATGGAAAGGAGGTTTGATAAGTATCACCCTGGTAACTGCATAGCAACCAGACAGGGTTAACCTAGCAACCAAATAACAAATCACATATCTCTGCACCATTAAATCATACAGACTTGCGGGTTGACTTTATTCACTCAAGATGGAAAGGAGGCTTGATAAGTATCACCCTGGTAACTGCATAGCAACCAGACAGGGTTACCCTAGCAACCAAGTAACAATTCACATATCTTTGAACCAGAACATCGTAGAGACTTAGGGGTTGACATATTTCACTCAGGATTGCAAGGAGCCTTATGAGTAACGCTTTGGTAACTGCCTAGCAACCAGATGGGGATAGCCTAGCAACCAAGTAACAAATCACATATCTATTTAACAGAAAATCGTAGAGACTTCCAGGTTGACTTATTTCACTCATGATGGAAAGTAGCCTTGATATGTATTACTCTGGTAACTGCTTAGCAACCAGATGGGGTTACCCTAGCAACCAAGTAACAAATTACATATCTTTGAACCAGAACATCGTAGAGACTTAGGGGTTGACATATTTCACTCAGGATTGCAAGGAGCCTTATGAGTAACGCTTTGGTAACTGCCTAGCAACCAGATGGGGATAGCCTAGCAACCAAGTAACAAATCACATATCTATTTAACAGAAAATCGTAGAGACTTCCAGGTTGACTTATTTCACTCATGATGGAAAGTAGCCTTGATATGTATTACTCTGGTAACTGCTTAGCAACCAGATGGGGTTACCCTAGCAACCAAGTAACAAATTACATATTTCTGCACCAGAACAACATAAAGACTTCTGGTTTTGTTCATGGGACTCAGGGTTGCAAGGATCTATCTATCTATCTGTATGTCTGTCTGTCTATTTATCAATCTATATCTATCTTTCGAACTATCTATCTATCTGAGGGTTAATATCTATCTATCTATCTATCTATGGGTCAATATCTATCTATCTATCTGAGGGTCTCTATCTATCTATCTATCTGAGGGTCAATATCTATATATCTATCTGAGGGTCAATATCTATCTATCTATCTATCTGAGGGTCAATATCTATCTATCTATCTATCTATCTGAGGGTCAATATCTATCTATCTATCTATCTATCTATCTATCTATCTATCTATCTATCTATCTGAGGGTCAATATCTATCTATCTATCTATCTATCTATCTATCTATCTGAGGGTCAATATCTATCTATCTATCTATCTATCTGAGGGTCAATAACTATCTATCTATCTATCTATCTATCTATCTATCTATCTATCTGTGGGTCATACTCTATCTATCTATCTATCTATCTGAGGGTCAATATCTATCTATCTATCTATCTGATGGTCAATATCTATCTATCTATCTATCTATCTATCTATCTGTGGGTCATACTCTATCTATCTATCTATCTATCTATCTATCTATCTGAGGGTCAATATCTATCTATCTATCCATCTATCTATCTATCTGTGGGTCATACTCTATCTATCGATCGATCTATCTATTGATCTATCTATCTGATGGTCAATATCTATCTATCTATCTATCTATCTATCTATCTATCTATCTATCTATCTATCTGATGGTCAATATCTATCTATCTATCTATCTATCTATCTATCTATCTATCTGAGGGTCAGTATCTATCTATCTATCTATCTATCTATCTATCTATCTGTGGGTCATACTCTATCTATCTATCTATCTATCTGAGGGTCAATATCTATCTATCTATCTATCTATCTATCTATCTATCTATCTATCTATCTATCTATCTATTTGATAGACTGAATGGTTTTATAATCTCTAAACTTTGAACTTTGAAAACTACTACTTATAATTACATCAAACTAGAAACCGTAAATCTTCAAACTTTTACAACTACTTCAAACTTTATGCTAGGCTTTCTCAAGCCAACCTAAAGTTTGTACTCAAACTTTTTAATCTAGTTATTATTATTATTCTGAGACTAAATTTCTAAATGTAACTCCTCCTAGAGCTTTTAAGCTACATGCACCAAACTCGGCACAGACCTTCAGACTAATCCCGAATAGTGTGCTATATCTTTTCTAACTGATCGGACTTACGGTTTTCCTAAAAATGACGATCAAAACTCGGAAAAACTCCCATTGATTAACATTGCGGAATGTTCAGAAATTTAAATCCCAACTGACGTTTTCACACACACAGACGAAAAAGGGCCTGTCAGCCCTGCGTCTCTCCTTCTCTCTCTCCCTCAGAGGATTTCTTTTATCAAGCAGCCAATAAGTAATGACCTAAAATCTTCATAGCCACAGTATAGTAGCTTCCAGGTTGACTTGATTCACTCAGTATGGAAAGGAGGCTTGATAAGTATCACCCTGGTAACTGCATAGCAACCAGACAGGGTTACCCTAGCAACCAAATAACAAATCACATATTTCTGCACCAGAAAATCATACAGACATCCTGTTTCACTTATTTCACTCAGGATGGAAAGTAGCCTTGATATGTATCACTCTGGAAACTGCCTAGCAACCAGATGCGGTTACCCTAGCAACCAAGTAACAAATCACATATCTTTGAACCAGAACATCGTAGAGACTTAGGGGTTAACATATTTCACACAGGATTGCAAGGAGCCTTATGAGTATCACCTTGGTAACTGCCTAGCAACCAGATGGGGTTACCCTAGCAACCAACTAACAAATCACATATCTCTGCACCAGAAAATCGTAGAGACTTCCTGTTTCACTTATTTCACTCAGGATGGAAAGTAGCCTTGATATGTATCACTCTGGTAACTGCCTAGCAACCAGATGTGATTACCCTAGCAACCAAGTAACAAATAACATATCTCTGCAACAGAAAATCAGAGAGACTTCCGGGTTGACTTATTTCACTCAGGATGGAAAGTAGCCTTGATATGTATCACTCTGGTAACTGCCTAGCAACCAGATGTGATTACCCTAGCAACCAAGTAACAAATCACATATATCTGCACCAGTATATCGTAGAGACTACCTGTTTCACTTATTTCACTCAGGATGGAAAGTAGCCTTGATATGTATCATTCTGGTAACTGCATAGCAACCAGACAGGGTTACCTTAGCAACCAAGTAACAAATCACATATCTTTGAACCAGAACATCGTAGAGACTTAGGGGTTGACATATTTCACACAGGATTGCAAGGAGCCTTATGAGTATCACTTTGGTAACTGCCTAGCAACCAGATGTGTTTACCCTAGCAACCAAGTAACAAGTCACATATCTCTGCACCAGGAAATCATAGAGACTTCCTGTTTCACTTATTTCACTCAGGATGGAAAGTAGCCTTGATATGTATCCCTCTGGTAACTGCCTAGCAACCAGATGCGGTTACCCTAGCAACCAAGTAACAAATAACATATCTTTGAACCAGAACATCGTAGAGACTTAGGGGTTGACATATTTCACACAGGATTGCAAGGAGCCTTATGAGTATCACCTTAGTAACTGCCTAGCAACCAGATGGGGTTACCCTAGCAACCAACTAACAAATCACATATCTCTGCACCAGAAAATCGTAGAGACTTCCTGTTTCACTTATTTCACTCAGGATGGAAAGTAGCCTTGATATGTATCACTCTGGTAACTGCCTAGCAACCAGATGTGATTACCCTAGCAACCAAGTAACAAATAACATATCTCTGCAACAGAAAATCAGAGAGACTTCCGGGTTGACTTATTTCACTCAGGATGGAAAGTAGCCTTGATATGTATCACTCTGGTAACTGCCTAGCAACCAGATGTGATTACCCTAGCAACCAAGTAACAAATCACATATATCTGCACCAGTATATCGTAGAGACTACCTGTTTCACTTATTTCACTCAGGATGGAAAGTAGCCTTGATATGTATCATTCTGGTAACTGCATAGCAACCAGACAGGGTTACCTTAGCAACCAAGTAACAAATCACATATCTTTGAACCAGAACATCGTAGAGACTTAGGGGTTGACATATTTCACACAGGATTGCAAGGAGCCTTATGAGTATCACTTTGGTAACTGCCTAGCAACCAGATGTGTTTACCCTAGCAACCAAGTAACAAGTCACATATCTCTGCACCAGGAAATCATAGAGACTTCCTGTTTCACTTATTTCACTCAGGATGGAAAGTAGCCTTGATATGTATCCCTCTGGTAACTGCCTAGCAACCAGATGCGGTTACCCTAGCAACCAAGTAACAAATAACATATCTTTGAACCAGAACATCGTAGAGACTTAGGGGTTGACATATTTCACACAGGATTGCAAGGAGCCTTATGAGTATCACCTTAGTAACTGCCTAGCAACCAGATGGGGTTACCCTAGCAACCAACTAACAAATCACATATCTCTGCACCAGAAAATCGTAGAGAATTCCGGGTTGACATAATTTATTCAGGATGGAAAGGAGGCTTGATAAGTATCACTCTGGTAACTGCCTAGCAATGACAAGGGCTTACCCTAGCAACCAAGTAACAAATCACATAACTCTGCAACAGAAAATCATAGAGACTTCCTGTTTCACTTATTTTACTCAAGATGGAAAGTAGACTTGATATATATCACTCTGGTAACTGCCTATCAACCAGATATGGTTACCCTAGCAACCAAGTAACAAATCACATATCTATGCAACAGAAAATCATAGAGACTTCCGGGTTGACTTTATTCACTCAGAATGAAAAGGAGGCTTGATAAGGATCACCCTGGAAACTGCCTAGCAACCAGATTGGGTTACCCTAGCAACCAAGTAAAAAATGATATATCTATCTGTCTATCTGTCTATCTATCTATCTATCTATCTTTCTGATGGTCAATATCTATCTATCTATCTATCTATCTATCTATCTATCTGAGGGTCAATATCTATCTATCTATCTATCTAACTATCTGCGGGTCAATAACTATCTATCTATCTATCTGTGGGTCATACTCTATCTATCTATATCTCAGGGTCAATGACTATCTGTCTATCTATATATCTGACGGTCAATATATATCTATCTATCTAAGAGTCAATGACTATCTATCTATCTATCTATCTATCTATCTGAGGGTCAATATCTATCTATCTATCTATCTAACTATCTGCGGGTCAATAACTATCTATCTATCTATCTATCTGTGGTTCATACTCTATCTATCTATATCTCAGGGTCAATGACTATCTATCTATCTATATATCTGACGTTCAATATCTATCTATCTATCTATCTAAGGGTCAATGACTATCAATCTATCTTTCTATCTTTCTATCTATCTATCTATCTATCTATCTATCTGAGGGTCAATATCTATCTATCTATCTGAGGATCAATATCTATCTATCTATCTATCTATCTATCTGATGGTCAATAACTATCTATCTATCTATCTATCTGATGGTCAATAACTATCTATCTATCTATCTATCTATCTATCTGAGGGTCAATATCTATCTATCTATCTATATATCTATGGGTCATACTCTATCTATCTATCTATCTATCTATCTATCTGAGGGTCAATATCTATCTATCTATCTATCTATCTATCTATCTATCTATCTATCTAATCTATTTGATAGACTGAATGGTTTTATAATCTCTAAACTTTGAACTTTGAAAACTACTACTTATAATTACATCAAACTAGAAACCGTAAATCTTCAAACTTTTACAACTACTTCAAACTTTATGCTAGGCTTTCTCAAGCCAACCTAAAGTTTGTACTCAAACTTTTTAATCTAGTTAGGTTGGCTTGAGAAAGCCAACTTACTGAAATCCTATTTAAACTTATTATTATTATTATTATTATTCTGAGACTAAATTTCTAAATGTAACTCCTCCTAGAGCTTTTAAGCTACATGCACCAAACTCGGCACAGACCTTCAGACTAATCCCGAATAGTGTGCTATATCTTTTCTAACTGATCGGACTTACAGTTTTCCTAAAAATGACGATCAAAACTCGGAAAAACTCCCATTGATTAACATTGCGGAATGTTCAGAAATTTAAATCCCAACTGACGTTTTCACACACACAGACAAAAAAGGGCCTGTCAGCCCTGCGTCTCTCCCTCTCTCTCTCCCTCAGAGGATTTCTTTTATCAAGCAGCCAATAAGTAATGACCTAAAATCTTCATAGCCACAGTATAGTAGCTTCCAGGTTGACTTGATTCACTCAGTATGGAAAGGAGGCTTGATAAGTATCACCCTGGTAACTGCCTATCAACCAGATGGGGTTACCCTAGCAACCAAATAACAAATCACATATCTCTGCACCAGAAAATCATAGAGACTTCCTGTTTCACTTATTTCACTCAGGATGGAAAATAGCCTTGATATGTATCACTCTGGTAACTGCCTAGCAACCAGATGTGATTACCCTAGCAACCAAGTAACAAATCACATATCTCTGCAACAGAAAATCAGAGAGACTTCCGGGTTGACTTATTTCACTCAGGATGGAAAGTAGCCTTGATATGTATCACTCTGGTAACTGCCTAGCAACCAGATGTGGTTACCCTAGCAACCAAGTAACAAATCACATATCTTTGAACCAGAACATCGTAGAGACTTAGGGGTTGACATATTTCACACAGGATTGCAAGGAGCCTTAGGAGTATCACCTTGGTAACTGCCTAGCAACCAGATGGGGTTACCCTAGCAACCAACTAACAAATCACATATCTCTGCACCAGAAAATCGTAGAGACTTCCTGTTTCACTTATTTCACTCAGGATGGAAAGTAGCCTTGATATGCATCACTCTGGTAACTGCCTAGCAACCAGATTGGGTTACCCTAGCAACCAAGTAACAAATCATATATTTCTGCTACAGAAAATCGAAGAGACATCTGGGTTGACTTAATTCACTCAGGATGGAAAGGAGGCTTGATAAGTATCACCCTGGTAACTGCATAGCAACCAGACAGGGTTACCCTAGCAACCAAATAACAAATCACATATCTCAGCACCAGAAAATCATACAGACTTGCGGGTTGACTTTATTCACTCAGGATGGAAAGGAGGCTTGACAAGTTATCACCCTGGTAACTGCATAGCAACCAGACAGGGTTACCCTAGCAACCAAGTAATAAATCACATATCTTTGAACCAGAACATCGTAGAGACTTAGGGGTTGACATATTTCACACAGGATTGCAAGGAGCCTTATGAGTATCACCTTAGTAACGGCCTAGCAACCAGATGGGGTTACCCTAGCAACCAACTAACAAATCACATATCTCTGCACCAGAAAATCGTAGAGACTTCCGGGTTGACATAATTCACTCAGGATGGAAAGGAGGCTTGATAAGTATCACTCTGGTAACTGCCTAGCAACGACAAGGGCTTACCCTAGCAACCAAGTAACAAATCAAATAACTCTGCACCAGAAAATCGTAGAGACTTCCTGTTTCAATTATTTTACTCAAGATGGAAAGTAGCCTTGATAAGTATCACTCTGGTAACTGCCTATCAACCAGATATGGTTACCCTAGCAACCAAGTAACAAATCACATATCTATGCAACAGAAAATCATAGAGACTTCCGGGTTGACTTTATTCACTCAGAATGAAAAGGAGGCTTGATAAGGATCACCCTGGAAACTGCCTAGCAACCAGATTGGGTTACCCTAGCAACCAAGTAAAAAATGATATATCTATCTATCTATCTATCTATCTATCTATCTATCTATCTTTCTGATGGTCAATATCTATCTATCTATCTATCTATCTGAGGGTCAATATCTATCTATCTATCTAGCTAGCTATCTGCGGGTCAATAACTATCTATCTATCTATCTATCTGTGGTTCATACTCTATCTATCTATATCTCAGGGTCAATGACTATCTATCTATCTATATATCTGACGGTCAATATCTATCTATCTATCTATCTAAGGGTCAATGACTATCAATCTATCTTTCTATCTTTCTATCTTTCTATCTATCTATCTATCTATCTGAGGGTCAATATCTATCTATCTATCTGAGGATCAATATCTATCTATCTAATGGTCAATATCTGTCTATCTATCTATCTATCTATCTGATGGTCAATAACTATCTATCTATCTATCTATCTATCTATCTGATGGTCAATAACTATCTATCTATCTATCTATCTATCTATCTATCTATCTGAGGGTCAATATCTATCTATCTATCTATCTATCTATCTATCTATCTATCTATCTATCTATCTATCTATCTGAGGGTCAATATCTATCTATCTATCTATCTGAGGGTCAATATCTATCTATCTATCTATCTATCTAATCTATTTGATAGACTGAATGGTTTTATAATCTCTAAACTTTGAACTTTGAAAACTACTACTTATAATTACATCAAACTAGAAACCGTAAATCTTCAAACTTTTACAACTACTTCAAACTTTATGCTAGGCTTTCTCAAGCCAACCTAAAGTTTGTACTCAAACTTTTTAATCTAGTTAGGTTGGCTTGAGAAAGCCAACTTACTGAAATCCTATTTAAACTTATTATTATTATTATTATTATTCTGAGACTAAATTTCTAAATCTAACTCCTCCTAGAGCTTTTAAGCTACATGCACCAAACTCTGCACAGACCTTCAGACTAATCCCGAATAGTGTGCTATATCTTTTCTAAGCGATCGGGGGTACGGTGTTTGCCCCAGGGGCAAAAAATTGGGCAAAAAATCCCATTGACTTAACATTGAGCCGAACTTTGACAAGTCATAGCTCAGAGCGAGGATTTCGCAGAGACATGTGATTTACCACATTTGAAGAGGCTGACAGGCTCTGTGAGAACATACCTCACAATGGGGTAAAAGTTTTACCCCTGGGGGGCAGGAGCTGCCCAAAATTGCCCCAATGTAAGTCAATGGAATTTTTTGCAAAAATTTTTGGTCGCTGACCCACGAATGAGGCGTCAAATCGTGCAGATTATTTGGGAATGGTGTGCTATGACTTTTATAAGCGATCGGGGGTACGGTGTTTGCCCCAGGGGCAAAAAATTGGGCAAACAATCCCATTGACTTAACATTGAGCCGAATTTTGACGAGTCATAGCTCAGAGCGAGGATTTCGCAGAGACGTGTGATTTACCTCATTTGAAGAGGCTGACAGGCTCTGTGAGAACGTACCTCACAATGGGGTAAAAGTTGCACCCCTGGGGGGCAGGAGCTGCCCAAATTTGCCCCAATGTTAAGTCTATGGTAGATTTTGTATTGAACATAACTCTGGATCACAGTGTCTTACAGACAAGGGGGCGGGCTCATTTTACTCAGACGACCAATCAGTCTCTCAGGATCATTGTGAAGCTATCAAGCCACGCCCTAGCAACCATTTACAGCACCTTAGCAACAATTCCCATAGACTTCCTTTGAAAAAGATCAAAGGGATATCTCCGGACTGAATTATCATAGAAACACGAGGGTGGTCTCGTTTGACTTGAGGTAGTAAAACAGCCAATCATGAATCCCCTCAACACTTCCTAGCCCCTCCCTAGCAACCATTTTCGAGCACCTTAGCAACCAAAATCCAAAGAGAGATATCTTCCATTCTGAATGTCACAGAAGCATGGGAGTTGGTTTATATCATTCATATTGACAAGCAGCCTTTGGAGATTCATCATTGGCAGCTGCCAAGCCACTCCCTAGCAACAATTTAGAGCACCCTAGCAACCACATTTATTGATTTCATTTACAGTAAGATATCTTCAGATCAGAATGTCCTAGAGACATGATAGTTGCTTTGTTTTCATTGGGTGAGTAATCAGTCTTCAGCTTTCATCATGTGAACTACTTAGCCACGCCCTAGCAACCATTTAAAGCACCCTAGCAACAAAGAACCATTGACATCCATTCAAAATCACTAAGATGTGTATCTTAGGATCAGAATGACGTAGAGACTTCCGGGTTGACTTATTTCACTCAGGATGGCAAGGAGCATTGTTGCCTGTCACCTTGGTAACTGCCTAGCAACCAGATGGGGTTACCTTAGCAACCAAGTAACAAATCACATATCTCTGCACAAGAAAATCACAGAGACTTACGGGTTGACTTATTTCACTCAGGATGGCAAGGAGCATTGTTGCCTGTCACCTTGGTAACTGCCTAGCAACCAGATGGGGTTACCCTAGCAACCAAGAAACAAATCACATATCTCTGTACTAGAAAATCACAGAGAAATCTGGGTTGACTTATTTCACTCAGGATTCCAAGGAGCATTGTTGGCTGTCACCTTGGTAACTGCCTAGTGACCAGATGGGGTTACCCTAGCAACCAAGAAACAAATCACATATCTCTGTACTAGAAAATCACAGAGACTTCCGGGTTGACTTATTTCACTCAGGATGGCAAGGAGCACTGTTGGCTGTCACCTTGGTAACTGCCTAGCAACCAGATGGGGTTACCCTAGCAACCAAGTAACAAATCACATATCTTTGCACCAGAAAATCGTAGAGACTTCCTGTTTCACTTATTTCACTCAGGATGGAAAGGAGGCTTGATATGTATCACTCTGGTAACTGCCTAGCAACCAGATGTGGTTACCCTAGCAACCAAGTAACAAATCACATATCTTTGAACCAGAACATCGTAGAGACTTAGGGGTTGACATATTTCACACAGGATGGAAAGTAGCCTTGATATGCATCACCCTGGTAACTGCATAGCAACCAGACAGGGTTACCCTAGCAACCAAATAACAAATCACATATCTCTGCACCAGAAATTCATACAGACTTCCGGGTTGACTTAATTCACTCAGGATGGAAAGGAGGCTTGACAAGTTATCACCCTGGTAACTGCATAGCAACCAGACAGGGTTACCCTAGCAACCAAATAACAAATCACATATCTCTGCACCAGAAATTCATACAGACTTCCGGGTTGACTTTATTCACTCAGGATGGAAAGGAGGCTTGATATGTATCACCCTGGTTACTGCATAGCAACCAGATATGGTTACCCTAGCAACCAAGTAACAAATCACATATCTTTGAACCAGAACATCGTAGAGACTTAGGGGTTGACATATTTCACTCAGGATTGCAAGGAGCCTTATGAGTATCACTTTGGTAACTGCCTAGCAACCAGATGGGGTTACCCTAGCAACCAAGTTACAAATCACATATCTCTGCACCAGAAAATCGTAGAGACTTCCTGTTTCACTTATTTCACTCAGGATGGAAAGTAGCCTTGATATGCATCACTCTGGTAACTGCCTAGCAACCAGATTGGGTTACCCTAGCAACCAAGTAACAAATCATATATTTCTGCTCCAGAAAACCGTAGAGACATCTGGGTTGACTTAATTCACTCAGGATGGAAAGGAGGCTTGATAAGGATCACCCTGGTAACTGCATAGCAACCAGACAGGGTTACCCTAGCAACCAAATAACAAATCACATATCTCTGCACCATTAAATCATACAGACTTGGGGGTTGACTTTATTCACTCAAGATGGAAAGGAGGCTTGATAAGTATCACCCTGGTAACTGCATAGCAACCAGACAGGGTTACCCTAGCAACCAAGTAACAGTTCACATATCTTTGAACCAGAACATCGTAGAGACTTAGGGGTTGACATATTTCACTCAGGATTGCAAGGAGCCTTATTAGTAACACTTTGGTAACTGCCTAGCAATCAGATGGGGATAGCCTAGCAACCAAGTAACAAATCACATATCTATTTAACAGAAAATCGTAGAGACTTCCAGGTTGACTTATTTCACTCATGATGGAAAGTATCCTTGATATGTATTACTCTGGTAACTGCCTAGCAACCAGATAGGGTTACCCTAGCAACCAAGTAACAAATTACATATCTCTGCACCAGAACAACATAAAGACTTCTGGTTTTGTTCATGGGACTCAGGGTTGCAAGGATCTATCTATCTATCTGTATGTCTGTCTGTCTATTTATCAATCTATCTATATCTATCTTTCGAACTATCTATCTATCTGAGGGTTAATATCTATCTATCTATCTATCTCTCTATCTATGGGTCAATATCTATCTATCTATCTATCTATCTATCTATCTATCTATCTGAGGGTCTCTATCTATCTATCTGAGGGTCAATATCTATCTATCTATCAATCTATCTATCTGAGGGTCAATATCTATCTATCTATCTATCTATCTATCTATCTATCTGAGGGTCAATAACTATCTATCTATCTATCTATCTATCTATCTATCTATCTATCTATCTATCTGAGGGTCAATATCTATCTATCTATCTATCTATCTGATGGTCAATAACTATCTATCTATCTATCTATCTGAGGGTCAATATCTATCTATCTATCTGAGGGTCAATATCTATCTATCTATCTATCTATCTATCTATCTATCTGAGGGTCAATAACTATCTATCTATCTATCTATCTATCTATCTATCTATCTGAGGGTCAATATCTAACTATCTATCTGAGGGTCAATAACTATCTATCTATCTATCTATCTATCTATCTATCTATATATCTATCTATCTATCTATCTATCTATCTATCTATCTATCTATCTGAGGGTGAATAACTATCTATCTATCTATCTATCTATCTATCTATCTATCTATCTATCTATCTGATGGTCAATATCTATCTATCTATCTATCTATCTATCTATCTATCTATCTATCTATCTATCTATCTATCTATCTAATCTATTTGATAGACTGAATAGTTTTATAATCTCTAAACTTTGAACATTGAAAACTACTAATAATTACATCAAACTAAAAACCTTAAATCTTCAAACTTTTAAAGTTACTTCAAACTTTATGCTAGGCTTTCTCAAGCCAACCTAAAGTTTGTACTCAAACTTTTTAATCTAGTTAGGTTGGCTTGAGAAAGCCAACTTACTGAAATCCTATTTAAACTTATTATTAGGTTGGCTTGAGAAAGCCAACTTACTGAAATCCTATTTAAACTTATTATTATTATTATTATTATTCTGAGACTAAATTTCTAAATGTAACTCCTCCTAGAGCTTTTAAGCTACATGCACCAAACTCGGCACAGACCTTCAGACTAATCCCGAATAGTGTGCTATATCTTTTCTAACTGATCGGACTTACGGTTTTCCTAAAAATGACGATCAAAACTCGGAAAAACTCCCATTGATTAACATTGCGGAATGTTCAGAAATTTAAATCCCAACTGACGTTTTCACACACACAGACGAAAAAGGGCCTGTCAGCCCTGCGTCTCTCCCTCTCTCTCTCCCTCAGAGGATTTCTTTTATCAAGCAGCCAATAAGTAATGACCTAAAATCTTCATAGCCACAGTATAGTAGCTTCCAGGTTGACTTGATTCACTCAGTATGGAAAGGAGGCTTGATAAGTATCACCCTGGTAACTGCATAGCAACCAGACAGGGTTACCCTAGCAACCAAATAACAAATCACATATTTCTGCACCAGAAAATCATACAGACATCCTGTTTCACTTATTTCACTCAGGATGGAAAGTAGCCTTGATATGTATCACTCTGGTAACTGCCTAGCAACCAGATGGGGTTACCCTAGCAACCAAGTAACAAATCACATATCTCTGCACCAGAAAATCATACAGACTTCCTGTTTCACTTATTTCACTCAGGATGGAAAGTAGCCTTGATATGTATCACTCTGGTAACTGCCTAGCAACCAGATGGGGTTACCCTAGCAACCAAGTAACAAATCACATATCTCTGCAACAGAAAATCAAAGAGACTTCCGGGTTGACTTATTTCACTCAGGATGGAAAGCAGCCTTGATATGTATCACTCTGGTAACTGCCTAGCAACCAGATGTGATTACCCTAGCAACCAAGTAACAAATCACATATCTCTGCAACAGAAAATCATAGAGACTTCCAGGTTGACTTAATTCACTCAGGATGGAAAGTAGCCTTGATATGTATCACTCTGGTAACTGCCTAGCAACCAGACGGGGTTACCCTAGCAACCAAGTAACAAATCACATATCTCTGCACCAGAAAATCGTAGAGACTACCTGTTTCACTTATTTCACTCAGGATGGAAAGTAGCCTTGATATGTATCACTCTGGTAACTGCATAGCAACCAGACAGGGTTACCTTAGCAACCAAGTAACAAATCACATATCTTTGAACCAGAACATCGTAGACACTTAGGGGTTGACATATTTCACACAGGATTGCAAGGAGCCTTATGAGTATCACTTTGGTAACTGCCTAGCAACCAGATGTGTTTACCCTAGCAACCAAGTAACAAATCACATATCTCTGCACCAGAAAATCATAGAGACTTCCTGTTTCACTTATTTCACTCAGGATGGAAAGTAGCCTTGATATGTATCCCTCTGGTAACTGCCTAGCAACCAGATGCGATTACCCTAGCAACCAAGTAACAAATCACATATCTTTGAACCAGAACATCGTAGAGACTTAGGGGTTAACATATTTCACACAGGATTGCAAGGAGCCTTGATATGTATCACTCTGGTAACTGCCTAGCAACCAGACTGGGTTACCCTAGCAACCAAGTAACAAATCACATATATCTGCACCAGAAAATCATAGAGACTTCCTGTTTCACTTATTTCACTCAGGATGGAAAGTAGCCTTGATATGTATCACTCTGGTAACTGCCTAGCAACCAGATGTGATTACCCTAGCAACCAAGTAACAAATCACATATCTCTGCAACAGAAAATCAGAGAGACTTCCGGGTTGACTTATTTCACTCAGGATGGAAAGTAGCCTTGATATGTATCACTCTGGTAACCGCCTAGCAACCAGATGTGATTACCCTAGCAACCAAGTAACAAATCACATATCTCTGCATCAGAAAATCATAGAGACTTCCGGGTTGACTTGATTCACTCAGGATGGAAAGTAGCCTTGATATGTATCACTCTGGTAACTGCCTAGCAACCAGACGGGGTTACCCTAGCAACCAAGTAACAAATCACATATATCTGCACCAGTATATCGTAGAGACTACCTGTTTCACTTATTTCACTCAGGATGGAAAGTAGCCTTGATATGTATCACCCTGGTAACTGCATAGCAACCAGACAGGGTTACCTTAGCAACCAAGTAACAAATCACATATCTTTGAACCAGAACATCGTAGAGACTTAGGGGTTGACATATTTCACACAGGATTGCAAGGAGCCTTATGAGTATCACTTTGGTAACTGCCTAGTAACCAGATGTGTTTACCCTAGCAACCAAGTAACAAGTCACATATCTCTGCACCAGAAAATCATAGAGACATCCTGTTTCACTTATTTCACTCAAGATGGAAAGTAGCCTTGATATATATCACTCTGGTAACTGCCTATCAACCAGATATGGTTACCCTAGCAACCAAGTAACAAATCACATATCTATGCAACAGAAAATCATAGAGACTTCCGGGTTGACTTTATTCACTCAGAATGAAAAGGAGGCTTGATAAGGATCACCCTGGAAACTGCCTAGCAACCAGATTGGGTTACCCTAGCAACCAAGTAAAAAATGATATATCTATCTATCTATCTATCTATCTATCTGATGGTCAATATCTATCTATCTATCTATCTGAGGGTCAATATCTATCTATCTATCTATCTAACTATCTGCGGGTCAATAACTATCTATCTATCTATCTATCTGTGGGTCATACTCTATCTATCTATATCTCAGGGTCAATGACTATCTGTCTATCTATATATCTGACGGTCAATATCTATCTATCTAAGGGTCAATGACTATCTATCTATCTATCTATCTATCTGAGGGTCAATATCTATCTATCTATCTATCTAGCTATCTGCGGGTCAATAACTATCTATCTATCTATCTATCTACCTATCTGTGGTTCATACTCTATCTATCTATATCTCAGGGTCAATGACTATCTATCTATCTATAAATCTGACGGTCAATATCTATCTATCTATCTAAGGGTCAATGACTATCAATCTATCTTTCTATCTTTCTATCTATCTATCTATCTATCTATCTATCTGAGGGTCAATATCTATCTATCTATCTGAGGATCAATATCTATCTATCTATCTATCTATCTAATGGTCAATATCTGTCTATCTATCTATCTATCTATCTATCTATCTATCTATCTATCTGATGGTCAATAACAATCTATCTATATATCTATCTGATGGTCAATAACTATCTATCTATCTATCTATCTATCTATCTATCTGAGGGTCAATATCTATCTATCTATCTATCTATCTATCTATGGGTCATACTCTATCTATCTATCTATCTATCTATCTATCTATCTATCTATCTATCTATCTGAGGGTCAATATCTATCTATCTATCTGAGGGTCAATATCTATCTATCTATCTATCTATCTATCTATCTATCTATCTATCTATCTAATCTATTTGATAGACTGAATGGTTTTATAATCTCTAAACTTTGAACTTTGAAAACTACTACTTATAATTACATCAAACTAGAAACCGTAAATCTTCAAACTTTTACAACTACATCAAACTTTATGCTAGGCTTTCTCAAGCCAACCTAAAGTTTGTACTCAAACTTTTTAATCTAGTTATTATTATTATTATTCTGAGACTAAATTTCTAAATCTAACTCCTCCTAGAGCTTTTAAGCTACATGCACCAAACTCTGCACAGACCTTCAGACTAATCCCGAATAGTGTGCTATATCTTTTCTAAGCGATCGGGGGTACGGTGTTTGCCCCAGGGGCAAAAAATTGGGCAAAAAATCCCATTGACTTAACATTGAGCCGAACTTTGACGAGTCATAGCTCAGAGCGAGGATTTCACAGAGACGTGTGATTTACGAGATTTGAAGAGGCTGACAGGCTCTGTGAGAACATACCTCACAATGGGGTAAAAGTTTTACCCCTGGGGGGCAGGAGCTGCCCAAAATTGCCCCAATGTAAGTCAATGGAATTTTTTGAAAATTTTTTTGGTCGCAGACCCACAAATGAGGCGTCAAATCGTGCGGATTATTTGGGAATGGTGTTCTGTGACTTTTACAAGCGATCGGGGGTACGGTATTTGCCCCAGGGGCAAAAAATTGGGCAAAAAATCCCATTGACTTAACATTGCGCCGAACTTTGACGAGTCATAGCTCAGAGCGAGGATTTCACAGAGACGTGTGATTTACCACATTTGAAGAGGCTGACAGGCGCTGTGAGAACATACCTCACAATGGGGTAAAAGTTGCACCCCTTGGGGGCAGGAGCTGCCCAAATTTGCCCCAATGTTAAGTCTATGGTAGATATTGTATTGAACATAACTCTGGATAACAGTGTCTTAGAGACAAGGGGGCGGGCTCATTTTACTCAGACGACCAATCAGTCTCTCAGGATCATTGTGAAGCTATCAAGCCATGCCCTAGCAACCATTTACAGCACCTTAGCAACAAGTCCCATAGAATTCCATTGAAAGAGATCAAAGGGATTTCTCCGGACTGAATTATCATAGAAACACGAGGGTGGTCTCGTTTGACTTGGGACAGTAAAACAGCCAATCATGAATCCCCTCAACACTTCCTAGCCCCTCCCTAGCAACCATTTTCGAGCACCTTAGCAACCAAAATCCAAAGAGAAATATCTTCCATTCTGAATGTCACAGAGGCATGGGAGTTGGTTTATATCATTCATACTGACAAGCAGCCTTCGGAGATTCATCATTGGCAGCTGCCAAGCCACTCCCTAGCAACAATTTAGAGCACCCTAGCAACCACATTTATTGATTTCAATTACAGTAAGATATCTTCAGATCAGAATGTCCTAGAGACATGATAGTTGCTTTGTTTTAATTGGGTGAGTAATCAGTCTTCAGCTTTCATCATGTGAACTACTTAGCCACGCCCTAGCAACCATTTAAAGCACCCTAGCAACAAAGAACCATTGACAACCATTCAAAATCACTAAGATGTGTATCTTAGGATCAGAATGACGTAGAGACTTCCGGGTTGACTTATTTCACTCAGGATGGCATGGAGCATTGTTCCCTGTCACCTTGATAACTGCCTAGCAACCAGATGGGGTTACCCTAGCAACCAAGAAACAAATCAAAAATCTCTGCACAAGAAAATCACAGAGACTTCCGGGTTGACTTATTTCACTCAGGATGGCAAGGAGCATTGTTGGCTGTCACCTTGG
The DNA here is from genome assembly GCA_032164185.1 of Moxostoma hubbsi. Taxonomy (NCBI): domain Eukaryota; kingdom Metazoa; phylum Chordata; class Actinopteri; order Cypriniformes; family Catostomidae; genus Moxostoma; species Moxostoma hubbsi. Next base: position 335,408 of record JAVLUX010000032.1, read on the forward strand.
TAACTGCCTAGCAACCAGATGGGGTTACCCTAGCAACCAAAAACAAATCACATATCTCTGCACAAGAAAATCACAGAGACTTCCGGTTTGACTTATTTCACTCAGGATTGCAAGGAGCATTGTTGGCTGTCACCTTGGTAACTGCCTAGCGACCAGATGGGGTTACCCTAGCAACCAAGAAACAAATCACATATCTCTGTACTAGAAAATCACAGAGACTTCCGGGTTGACTTATTTCACTTAGGATGGCAAGGAGCACTGTTGGCTGTCACCTTGGTAACTGCCTAGCAACCAGATGGGGTTACCCTAGCAACCAAGTAACAAATCACATATCTTTGCACCAGAAAATCGTAGAGACTTCCTGTTTCACTTATTTCACTCAGGATGGAAAGGAGGCTTGATATGTATCACTCTGGTAACTGCCTAGCAACCAGATGTGGTTACCCTAGCAACCAAGTAACAAATCACATATCTTTGAACCAGAACATCGTAGAGACTTAGGGGTTGACATATTTCACACAGGATGGAAAGTAGCCTTGATATGCATCACCCTGGTAACTGCATAGCAACCAGACAGGGTTACCCTAGCAACCAAATAACAAATCACATATCTCTGCACCAGAAATTCATACAGACTTCCGGGTTGACTTAATTCACTCAGGATGGAAAGGAGGCTTGACAAGTTATCACCCTGGTAACTGCATAGCAACCAGACAGGGTTACCCTAGCAACCAAATAACAAATCACATATCTCTGCACCAGAAATTCATACAGACTTCCGGGTTGACTTTATTCACTCAGGATGGAAAGGAGGCTTGATATGTATCACCCTGGTTACTGCATAGCAATCAGATATGGTTACCCTAGCAACCAAGTAACAAATCACATATCTTTGAACCAGAACATCGTAGAGACTTAGGGGTTGACATATTTCACTCAGGATTGCAAGGAGCCTTATGAGTATCACTTTGGTAACTGCCTAGCAACCAGATAGGGTTACCCTAGCAACCAAGTTAAAAATCACATATCTCTGCACCAGAAAATCGTAGAGACTTCCTGTTTCACTTATTTCACTCAGGATGGAAAGTAGCCTTGATATGCATCACTCTGGTAACTGCCTAGCAACCAGATTGGGTTACCCTAGCAACCAAGTAACAAATCATATATTTCTGCTCCAGAAAACCGTAGAGACATCTGGGTTGACTTAATTCACTCAGGATGGAAAGGAGGCTTGATAAGGATCAGCCTGGTAACTGCATAGCAACCAGACAGGGTTACCCTAGCAACCAAATAACAAATCACATATCTCTGCACCATTAAATCATACAGACTTGCGGGTTGACTTTATTCACTCAAGATGGAAAGGAGGCTTGATAAGTATCACCCTGGTAACTGCATAGCAACCAGACAGGGTTACCCTAGCAACCAAGTAACAATTCACATATCTTTGAACCAGAACATCGTAGAGACTTAGGGGTTGACATATTTCACTCAGGATTGCAAGGAGCCTTATGAGTAACACTTTGTTAACTGCCTAGCAACCAGATGGGGATAGCCTAGCAACCAAGTAACAAATCACATATCTATTTAACAGAAAATCGTAGAGACTTCCAGGTTGACTTATTTCACTCATGATGGAAAGTAGCCTTGATATGTATTACTCTGGTAACTGCCTAGCAACCAGATAGGGTTACCCTAGCAACCAAGTAACAAATTACATATCTCTGCACCAGAACAACATAAAGACTTCTGGTTTTGTTCATGGTACTCAGGGTTGCAAGGATCTATCTATCTATCTGTATGTCTGTCTGTCTATTTATCAATCTATCTATATCTATCTTTCGAACTATCTATCTATCTGAGGGTTAATATCTATCTATCTATCTATCTCTCTATCTATGGGTCAATATCTATCTATCTATCTATCTATCTATCTATCTATCTATCTATCTGAGGGTCTCTATCTATCTATCTGAGGGTCAATATCTATCTATCTATCTATCAATCTATCTATCTGAGGGTCAATATCTATCTATCTATGTATCTATCTGAGGGTCAATAACTATCTATCTATCTATCTATCTATCTATCTATCTATCTATCTATCTATCTATCTATCTATCTGAGTTTCAATATCTATCTATCTTTCTAAGGATCAATATCTATCTATCTATCTATCTATCTATCTGAGGGTCAATAACTATCTATCTATCTATCTATCTATCTATCTATCTATCTATCTATCTATCTATCTATCTATCTCTCTGAGGGTCAATATCTATCTATCTATCTATCTATCTATCTATCTATCTATCTATCTATCTATCTATCTATCTATCTGATGGTCAATATCTATCTATCTATCTATCTATCTATCTATCTATCTATCTATCTATCTATCTATCTATCTGAGGGTCAATAACTATCTATCTATCTATCTATCTATCTATCTATCTATCTGAGGGTCAATATCTATCTATCTATCTATCTGAGGGTCAATAACTATCTATCTATCTATCTATCTATCTATCTATCTATCTATCTATCTATCTGAGGGTCAATAACTATCTATCTATCTATCTATCTATCTATCTGAGGGTCAATATCTATCTATCTATCTATCTATCTATCTATCTATCTGAGGGTCAATATCTATCTATCTATCTATCTATCTGATGGTCAATATCTATCTATCTATCTATCTATCTATCTATCTATCTATCTATCTATCTATCTGAGGGTCAATAACTATCTATCTATCTATCTATCTATCTATCTATCTGAGGGTCAATATCTATCTATCTATCTATCTATCTATCTATCTATCTATCTATCTATCTATCTATCTATCTATCTGAGGGTCAATAACTATCTATCTATCTATCTATCAATCTATCTATCTATCTATCTATCTATCTATCTGAGGGTCAATAACTATCTATCTATCTATCTATCTATCTATCTATCTGAGGGTCAATATCTATCTATCTATCTATCTATCTGATGGTCAATATCTATCTATCTATCTATCTATCTATCTATCTATCTATCTATCTATCTATCTATCTATCTATCTGAGGGTCAATAACTATCTATCTATCTATCTATCTATCTATCTATCTGAGGGTCAATATCTATCTATCTATCTATCTATCTATCTATCTATCTATCTATCTATCTATCTATCTGAGGGTCAATAACTATCTATCTATCTATCTATCAATCTATCTATCTATCTATCTATCTATCTATCTGAGGGTCAATAACTATCTATCTATCTATCTATCTATCTATCTATCTATCTATCTATCTATCTGTCTATCTATCTGAGGGTCAATATCTATCTATCTATCTATCTATCTATCTATCTATCTATTTGATAGACTGAATAGTTTTATAATCTCTAAACTTTGAACATTGAAAACTACTAATAATTACATCAAACTAAAAACCTTAAATCTTCAAACTTTTAAAGCTACTTCAAACTTTAAGCTAGGCTTTCTCAAGCCAACCTAAAGTTTGTACTCAAACTTTTTAATCTAGTTATTATTATTATTCTGAGACTAAATTTCTAAATGTAACTCCTCCTAGAGCTTTTAAGCTACATGCACCAAACTCGGCACAGACCTTCAGACTAATCCCGAATAGTGTGCTATATCTTTTCTAACTGATCGGACTTACGGTTTTCCTAAAAATGACGATCAAAACTCGGAAAAACTCCCATTGACTTAACATTGCGGAATGTTCAGAAATTTAAATCCCAACTGACGTTTTCACACACACAGACAAAAAAGGGCCTGTCAGCCCTGCGTCTCTCCCTCTCTCTCTCCCTCAGAGGATTTCTTTTATCAAGCAGCCAATAAGTAATGACCTAAAATCTTCATAGCCACAATATAGTAGCTTCCAGGTTGACTTGATTCACTCAGTATGGAAAGGAGGCTTGATAAGTATCACCCTGGTAACTGCCTATAAACCAGATGGGGTTACCCTAGCAACCAAATAACAAATCACATATCTCTGCACCAGAAATTCATAGAGACTTCCTGTTTCACTTATTTCACTCAGGATGGAAAGTAGCCTTGATATGTATCACTCTGGTAACTGCCTAGCAACCAGATGTGATTACCCTAGCAACCAAGTAACAAATCACATATCTCTGCAACAGAAAATCAGAGAGACTTCCGGGTTGACTTATTTCACTCAGGATGGAAAGTAGCCTTGATATGTATCACTCTGGTAACTGCCTAGCAACCAGATGTGGTTACCCTAGCAACCAAGTAACAAATCACATATCTTTGAACCAGAACATCGTAGAGACTTAGGGGTTGACATATTTCACACAGGATTGCAAGGAGCCTTATGAGTATCACCTTGGTAACTGCCTAGCAACCAGATGGGGTTACCCTAGCAACCAACTAACAAATCATATATTTCTGCACCAGAAAATCGTAGAGACATCTGGGTTGACTTAATTCACTCAGGATGGAAAGGAGGCTTGATAAGTATCACCCTGGTAACTGCATAGCAACCAGACAGGGTTACCCTAGCAACCAAATAACAAATCACATATCTCAGCACCAGAAAATCATACAG
>JAVLUX010000032.1:345000-352500 GCA_032164185.1 Moxostoma hubbsi
TTACCCTAGCAACCAAGTAACAAATCACATATATCTGCACCAGAAAATCGTAGAGACTTCCTGTTTCACTTATTTCACTCAGGATGGAAAGTAGCCTTGATATGTATCACTCTGGTAACTGCCTAGCAACCAGATGTGATTACCCTAGCAACCAAGTAACAAATCACATATCTCTGCAACAGAAAATCAGAGAGACTTCCGGGTTGACTTATTTCACTCAGGATGGAAAGTAGCCTTGATATGTATCACTCTGGTAACTGCCTAGCAACCAGATGTGATTACCCTAGCAACCAAGTAACAAATCACATATCTCTGCATCAGAAAATCATAGAGACTTCCGGATTGACTTGATTCACTCAGGATGGAAAGTAGCCTTGATATGTATCACTCTGGTAACTGCCTAGCATCCAAATGGGGTTACCCTAGCAACCAAGTAACAAATCACATATATCTGCACCAGAAAATCGTAGAGACTTCCTGTTTCACTTATTTCACTCAGGATGGAAAGTAGCCTTGATATGTATCACTCTGGTAACTGCCTAGCAACCAGATGTGATTACCCTAGCAACCAAGTAACAAATCACATATCTCTGCAACAGAAAATCAGAGAGACTTCAGGGTTGACTTATTTCACTCAGGATGGAAAGTAGCCTTGATATGTATCACTCTGGTAACTGCCTAGCAACCAGATGTGATTACCCTAGCAACCAAGTAACAAATCACATATCTCTGCACCAGAAAATCGTAGAGACTTCCTGTTTCACTTATTTCACTCAGGATGGAAAGTAGCCTTGATATGTATCACTCTGGTAACTGCCTAGCAACCGTATGTGGTTACCCTAGCAACCAAGTAACAAATCACATATCTCTGCAACAGAAAATCATAGAGACTTCCTGTTTCACTTATTTCACTCAGGATGGAAAGTAGGCTTGATATGTATCACTCTGGTAACTGCATAGCAACCAGATGTGGTTACCCTAGCAACCAAGTAACAAATCACATATCTTTGAACCAGAACATCGTAGAGACTTAGGGGTTGACATATTTCACACAGGATGGACAGTAGCCTTGATATGCATCACTCTGGTAACTGCCTAGCAACCAGATGGGTTACCCTAGCAACCAAATAACAAATCATATATTTCTGCACCAGAAAATCGTAGAGACATCTGGGTTGACTTAATTCACTCAGGATGGAAAGGAGGCTTGATAAGTATCACCCTGGTAACTGCATAGCAACCAGACAGGGTTACCCTAGCAACCAAATAACAAATCACATATCTCTGCACCAGAAAATCATACAGACTTGCGGGTTGACTTTATTCACTCAGGATGGAAAGGAGGCTTGACAAGTTATCACCCTGGTAACTGCATAGCAACCAGACAGGGTTACCCTAGCAACCAAGTAATAAATCACATATCTTTGAACCAAAACTTCGTAGAGACTTATTGGTTGACATATTTCACACAGGATTGCAAGGAGCCTTATGAGTAACACTTTGGTAACTGCCTAGCAACCAGATGGGGATAGCCTAGCAACCAAGTAACATTTCACATATCTATTTAACAGAAAATCGTAGAGACTTCCGGGTTGACTTATTTCACTCATGATGGAAAGTAGCCTTGATATGTATTACTCTGGTAACTGCCTAGCAACCAGATGGGGTTACCATAGCAACCAAGTAACAAATTACATATCTCTGCACCAGAACAACATAAAGACTTCTGGTTTTGTTCATGGGACTCAGGGTAGCAAGGATCTATCTATCTATCTATCTGTCTGTCTGTCTGTCTGTCTATTTATCAGTCTATCTATATCTATCTTTCGAACTGTCTATCTATCTGAGGGTTAATATCTATCTATCTATCTATCTATCTATCTATCTATCTATCTATCTGAGGGTCAATATCTATCTATCTATCTATCTATCTATCTGAGGGTCAATATCTATCTATCTATCTATCTATCTATCTATCTATCTATCTATCTATCTGTCTATCTGATGGTCAATAACTCTATCTATCTATCTGATGGTCAATATCTATCTATCTATCTATCTATCTATCTATCTATCTATCTATCTATCTGTGGGTCATACTCTATCTATCTATCTATCTATCTATCTATCTATCTATCTATCTATCTATCTATCTATCTATCTATCTGTGGGTCATACTCTATCTATCTATCTATCGATCTATCTATCTGATGGTCAATATCTATCTATCTATCTATCTGTGGGTCATACTCTATCTATCTATCTATCTATCTATCGATCTATCTATCGATCTATCTATCTGATGGTCAATATCTATCTATCTATCTATCTATCTATCTATCTATCTATCTATCTATCTATCTGTGGGTCATACTCTACCTATCTACCTATCTATCTATCTATCTATCTATCTATCTATCTATCTATCTATATATCTATCTATCTAATCTATTTGATAGACTGAATGGTTTTATAATCTCTAAACTTTGAACTTTGAAAACTACTACTTATAATTACATCAAACTAGAAACCGTAAATCTTCAAACTTTTACAACTACTTCAAACTTTATGCTAGGCTTTCTCAAGCCAACCTAAAGTTTGTACTCAAACTTTTTAATCTAGTTAGGTTGGCTTGAGAAAGCCAACTTACTGAAATCCTATTTAAACTTATTATTATTATTATTATTATTATTCTGAGACTAAATTTCTAAATGTAACTCCTCCTAGAGCTTTTAAGCTACATGCACCAAACTCGGCACAGACCTTCAGACTAATCCCGAATAGTGTGCTATATCTTTTCTAACTGATCGGACTTACGGTTTTCCTAAAAATGACGATCAAAACTCGGAAAAACTCCCATTGATTAACATAGCGGAATGTTCAGAAATTTAAATCCCAACTGACGTTTTCACACACACAGACGAAAAAGGGCCTGTCAGCCCTGCGTCTCTCCCTCTCTCTCTCCCTCAGAGGATTTCTTTTATCAAGCAGCCAATAAGTAATGACCTAAAATCTTCATAGCCACAGTATAGTAGCTTCCAGGTTGACTTGATTCACTCAGTATGGAAAGGAGGCTTGATAAGTATCACCCTGGTAACTGCATAGCAACCAGACAGGGTTACCCTAGCAACCAAATAACAAATCACATATTTCTGCACCAGAAAATCATACAGACATCCTGTTTCACTTATTTCACTCAGGATGGAAAGTAGCCTTGATATGTATCACTCTGGTAACTGCCTAGCAACCAGATGGGGTTACCCTAGCAACCAAGTAACAAATCACATATCTCTGCACCAGAAAATCATACAGACTTCCTGTTTCACTTATTTCACTCAGGATGGAAAGTAGCCTTGATATGTATCACTCTGGTAACTGCCTAGCAACCAGATGGGGTTACCCTAGCAACCAAGTAACAAATCACATATCTCTGCAACAGAAAATCAAAGAGACTTCCGGGTTGACTTATTTCACTCAGGATGGAAAGCAGCCTTGATATGTATCACTCTGGTAACTGCCTAGCAACCAGATGTGATTACCCTAGCAACCAAGTAACAAATCACATATCTCTGCAACAGAAAATCATAGAGACTTCCAGGTTGACTTAATTCACTCAGGATGGAAAGTAGCCTTGATATGTATCACTCTGGTAACTGCCTAGCAACCAGACGGGGTTACCCTAGCAACCAAGTAACAAATCACATATCTCTGCACCAGAAAATCGTAGAGACTACCTGTTTCACTTATTTCACTCAGGATGGAAAGTAGCCTTGATATGTATCACTCTGGTAACTGCATAGCAACCAGACAGGGTTACCTTAGCAACCAAGTAACAAATCACATATCTTTGAACCAGAACATCGTAGACACTTAGGGGTTGACATATTTCACACAGGATTGCAAGGAGCCTTATGAGTATCACTTTGGTAACTGCCTAGCAACCAGATGTGTTTACCCTAGCAACCAAGTAACAAATCACATATCTCTGCACCAGAAAATCATAGAGACTTCCTGTTTCACTTATTTCACTCAGGATGGAAAGTAGCCTTGATATGTATCCCTCTGGTAACTGCCTAGCAACCAGATGCGATTACCCTAGCAACCAAGTAACAAATCACATATCTTTGAACCAGAACATCGTAGAGACTTAGGGGTTAACATATTTCACACAGGATTGCAAGGAGCCTTGATATGTATCACTCTGGTAACTGCCTAGCAACCAGACTGGGTTACCCTAGCAACCAAGTAACAAATCACATATATCTGCACCAGAAAATCATAGAGACTTCCTGTTTCACTTATTTCACTCAGGATGGAAAGTAGCCTTGATATGTATCACTCTGGTAACTGCCTAGCAACCAGATGTGATTACCCTAGCAACCAAGTAACAAATCACATATCTCTGCAACAGAAAATCAGAGAGACTTCCGGGTTGACTTATTTCACTCAGGATGGAAAGTAGCCTTGATATGTATCACTCTGGTAACCGCCTAGCAACCAGATGTGATTACCCTAGCAACCAAGTAACAAATCACATATCTCTGCATCAGAAAATCATAGAGACTTCCGGGTTGACTTGATTCACTCAGGATGGAAAGTAGCCTTGATATGTATCACTCTGGTAACTGCCTAGCAACCAGACGGGGTTACCCTAGCAACCAAGTAACAAATCACATATATCTGCACCAGTATATCGTAGAGACTACCTGTTTCACTTATTTCACTCAGGATGGAAAGTAGCCTTGATATGTATCACCCTGGTAACTGCATAGCAACCAGACAGGGTTACCTTAGCAACCAAGTAACAAATCACATATCTTTGAACCAGAACATCGTAGAGACTTAGGGGTTGACATATTTCACACAGGATTGCAAGGAGCCTTATGAGTATCACTTTGGTAACTGCCTAGTAACCAGATGTGTTTACCCTAGCAACCAAGTAACAAGTCACATATCTCTGCACCAGAAAATCATAGAGACATCCTGTTTCACTTATTTCACTCAAGATGGAAAGTAGCCTTGATATATATCACTCTGGTAACTGCCTATCAACCAGATATGGTTACCCTAGCAACCAAGTAACAAATCACATATCTATGCAACAGAAAATCATAGAGACTTCCGGGTTGACTTTATTCACTCAGAATGAAAAGGAGGCTTGATAAGGATCACCCTGGAAACTGCCTAGCAACCAGATTGGGTTACCCTAGCAACCAAGTAAAAAATGATATATCTATCTATCTATCTATCTATCTATCTGATGGTCAATATCTATCTATCTATCTATCTGAGGGTCAATATCTATCTATCTATCTATCTAACTATCTGCGGGTCAATAACTATCTATCTATCTATCTATCTGTGGGTCATACTCTATCTATCTATATCTCAGGGTCAATGACTATCTGTCTATCTATATATCTGACGGTCAATATCTATCTATCTAAGGGTCAATGACTATCTATCTATCTATCTATCTATCTGAGGGTCAATATCTATCTATCTATCTATCTAGCTATCTGCGGGTCAATAACTATCTATCTATCTATCTATCTACCTATCTGTGGTTCATACTCTATCTATCTATATCTCAGGGTCAATGACTATCTATCTATCTATAAATCTGACGGTCAATATCTATCTATCTATCTAAGGGTCAATGACTATCAATCTATCTTTCTATCTTTCTATCTATCTATCTATCTATCTATCTGAGGGTCAATATCTATCTATCTATCTGAGGATCAATATCTATCTATCTATCTATCTATCTAATGGTCAATATCTGTCTATCTATCTATCTATCTATCTATCTATCTATCTATCTGATGGTCAATAACAATCTATCTATATATCTATCTGATGGTCAATAACTATCTATCTATCTATCTATCTATCTATCTATCTATCTATCTATCTATCTATCTATCTATCTATCTATCTATCTATCTATCTATCTATCTATCTATCTATCTATCTATCTATCTATCTATCTATCTATCTATCTATCTATCTATCTATCTATCTATCTATCTATCTGAGGGTCAATATCTATCTATCTATCTGAGGGTCAATATCTATCTATCTATCTATCTATCTATCTATCTATCTATCTATCTATCTATCTATCTATCTATCTATCTATCTAATCTATTTGATAGACTGAATGGTTTTATAATCTCTAAACTTTGAACTTTGAAAACTACTACTTATAATTACATCAAACTAGAAACCGTAAATCTTCAAACTTTTACAACTACATCAAACTTTATGCTAGGCTTTCTCAAGCCAACCTAAAGTTTGTACTCAAACTTTTTAATCTAGTTATTATTATTATTCTGAGACTAAATTTCTAAATGTAACTCCTCCTAGAGCTTTTAAGCTACATGCACCAAACTCGGCACAGACCTTCAGACTAATCCCGAATAGTGTGCTATATCTTTTCTAACTGATCGGACTTACGGTTTTCCTAAAAATGACGATCAAAACTCGGAAAAACTCCCATTGACTTAACATTGCGGAATGTTCAGAAATTTAAATCCCAACTGACGTTTTCACACACACAGACAAAAAAGGGCCTGTCAGCCCTGCGTCTCTCCCTCTCTCTCTCCCTCAGAGGATTTCTTTTATCAAGCAGCCAATAAGTAATGACCTAAAATCTTCATAGCCACAATATAGTAGCTTCCAGGTTGACTTGATTCACTCAGTATGGAAAGGAGGCTTGATAAGTATCACCCTGGTAACTGCCTATCAACCAGATGGGGTTACCCTAGCAACCAAATAACAAATCACATATCTCTGCACCAGAAATTCATAGAGACTTCCTGTTTCACTTATTTCACTCAGGATGGAAAGTAGCCTTGATATGTATCACTCTGGTAACTGCCTAGCAACCAGATGTGATTACCCTAGCAACCAAGTAACAAATCACATATCTCTGCAACAGAAAATCAGAGAGACTTCCGGGTTGACTTATTTCACTCAGGATGGAAAGTAGCCTTGATATGTATCACTCTGGTAACTGCCTAGCAACCAGATGTGGTTACCCTAGCAACCAAGTAACAAATCACATATCTTTGAACCAGAACATCGTAGAGACTTAGGGGTTGACATATTTCACACAGGATTGCAAGGAGCCTTATGAGTATCACCTTGGTAACTGCCTAGCAACCAGATGGGGTTACCCTAGCAACCAACTAACAAATCATATATTTCTGCACCAGAAAATCGTAGAGACATCTGGGTTGACTTAATTCACTCAGGATGGAAAGGAGGCTTGATAAGTATCACCCTGGTAACTGCATAGCAACCAGACAGGGTTACCCTAGCAACCAAATAACAAATCACATATCTCAGCACCAGAAAATCATACAGACTTGCGGGTTGACTTTATTCACTCAGGATGGAAAGGAGGCTTGACAAGTTATCACCCTGGTAACTGCATAGCAACCAGACAGGGTTACCCTAGCAACCAAGTAATAAATCACATATCTTTGAACC
>JAVLUX010000032.1:357500-392500 GCA_032164185.1 Moxostoma hubbsi
ATTGACATCCATTCAAAATCACTAAGATGTGTATCTTAGGATCAGAATGACGTAGAGACTTCCGGGTTGACTTATTTCACTCAGGATGGCAAGGAGCATTGTTGCCTGTCACCTTGGTAACTGCCTAGCAACCAGATGGGGTTACCTTAGCAACCAAGTAACAAATCACATATCTCTGCACAAGAAAATCACAGAGACTTACGGGTTGACTTATTTCACTCAGGATGGCAAGGAGCATTGTTGCCTGTCACCTTGGTAACTGCCTAGCAACCAGATGGGGTTACCCTAGCAACCAAGAAACAAATCACATATCTCTGTACTAGAAAATCACAGAGAAATCTGGGTTGACTTATTTCACTCAGGATTGCAAGGAGCATTGTTGGCTGTCACCTTGGTAACTGCCTAGCGACCAGATGGGGTTACCCTAGCAACCAAGAAACAAATCACATATCTCTGTACTAGAAAATCACAGAGACTTCCGGGTTGACTTATTTCACTCAGGATGGCAAGGAGCACTGTTGGCTGTCACCTTGGTAACTGCCTAGCAACCAGATGGGGTTACCCTAGCAACCAAGTAACAAATCACATATCTTTGCACCAGAAAATCGTAGAGACTTCCTGTTTCACTTATTTCACTCAGGATGGAAAGGAGGCTTGATATGTATCACTCTGGTAACTGCCTAGCAACCAGATGTGGTTACCCTAGCAACCAAGTAACAAATCACATATCTTTGAACCAGAACATCGTAGAGACTTAGGAGTTGACATATTTCACACAGGATGGAAAGTAGCCTTGATATGCATCACCCTGGTAACTGCATAGCAACCAGACAGGGTTACCCTAGCAACCAAATAACAAATCACATATCTCTGCACCAGAAATTCATACAGACTTCCGGGTTGACTTATTTCACTCAGGATGGAAAGTAGCCTTGATATGTATCACTCTGGTAACTGCATAGCAACCAGACAGGGTTACCTTAGCAACGAAGTAACAAATCACATATCTTTGAACTAGAACATCGTAGAGACTTAGGGGTTGACATATTTCACACAGGATTGCAAGGAGCCTTATGAGTATCACTTTGGTAACTCCCTAGCAACCAGATGTGTTTACCCTAGCAACCAAGTAACAAATCACATATCTCTGCACCAGAATATCATACAGACTTCCTGTTTCACTTATTTCACTCAGGATGGAAAGTAGCCTTGATATGTATCCCTCTGGTAACTGCCTAGCAACCAGATGCGGTTACCCTAGCAACCAAGTAACAAATCACATATCTTTGAACCAGAACATCGTAGAGACTTAGGGGTTGACATATTTCACACAGGATTGCAAGGAGCCTTATGAGTATCACCTTGGTAACTGCCTAGCAACCAGATGGGGTTACCCTAGCAACCAACTAACAAATCACATATCTCTGCACCAGAAAATCGTAGAGACTTCCTGTTTCACTTATTTCACTCAGGATGGAAAGGAGGCTTGATAAGTATCACCCTGGTAACTGCATAGCAACCAGACAGGGATACCCTAGCAACCAAGTAACAAATCACATATCTCTGCAACAGAAAATCGTAGAGACTTCCGGGTTGACATAATTCACTCAGGATGGAAAGGAGGCTTGATAAGTATCACCCTGGTAACTGCATAGCAACCAGATGGGGTTACCCTAGCAACCAAGTAACAAATAATATATCTCTTCACCAGAAAATCGTAGAGACTTCCTGTTTGACTTATTTCACTCAGGATAGCAAGGAGTCTTGAAAAGTATCACTCTGGTAACTGCCTAGCAACGACAAGGGCTTACCCTAGCAACCAAGTAACAAATCACATAACTCTGCACCAGAAAATCGTAGAGACTTCCTGTTTCACTTATTTTACTCAAGATGGAAAGTAGCCTTGATATATATCACTCTGGTAACTGCCTATCAACCAGATATGGTTACCCTAGCAACCAAGTAACAAATCACATATCTATGCAACAGAAAATCATAGAGACTTCCGGGTTGACTTTTTCACTCAGAAAGAAAAGGAGGCTTGATAAGGATCACCCTGGAAACTGCCTAGCAACCAGATTGGGTTACCCTAGCAACCAAGTAAAAAATGATATATCTATCTATCTATCTATCTATCTATCTATCTATCTATCTATCTTTCTGAGGGTCAATATCTATCTATCTATCTATCTATCTATCTATCTATCTATCTATCTGAGGGTCAATTTCTATCTATCTAACTATCTGCGGGTCAATAACTATCTATCTATCTATCTGTGGGTCATACTCTATCTATCTATATCTCAGGGTCAATGACTACCTATCTATCTATCTATATATCTGACGGTCAATATCTATCTATCTAAGGGTCAATGACTATCTATCTATCTATCTATCTATCTATCTATCTATCTGAGGGTCAATATCTATCTATCTATCTGAGGATCAATATCTATCTATCTATCTATCTATCTATCTGATGGTCAATAACTATCTATCTATCTATCTATCGATCTATCTATCTGATGGTCAATATCTATCTATCTATCTATCTATCTATCTATCTATCTATCTATCTATCTATCTATCTATCTATCTATCTATCTGTGGGTTAGACTCTATCTATCTATCTATCTGAGGGTCAATATCTATCTATCTATCTATCTATCTATCTATCTATCTATCTATCTATCTATCTGATGGTCATACTCTATCTATCTATCTATCTATCTATCTATCTGTGGGTTAGACTCTATCTATCTATCTATCTATCTATCTGAGGGTCAATATCTATCTATCTATCTATCTATCTATCTATCTATCTATCTATCTATCTATCTATCTATCTATCTATCTATCTAATCTATTTGATAGACAGAATGGTTTTATAATCTCTAAACTTTGAACTTTGAAAACTACTACTTATAATTACATCAAACTAGAAACCGTAAATCTTCAAACTTTTACAACTACTTCAAACTTTATGCTAGGCTTTCTCAAGCCAACCTAAAGTTTGTACTCAAACTTTTTAATCTAGTTATTAGTGGTGCTTGCAAAGCAACACTTTTGTAATCTCACATACTTATTTTTCTTCTTCTTCTTCTTCTTCTTCTTCTTCCGTACAAAACTTCGGCGCCTAACTCGTCCCGCACCTTTTGGCGTAGACCCATGAATGAGGTGTCAAATCGTGCGGCTCATTGAGGAGAGGTGTGCTATGACTTTTATAAGCGATCGGGTGTACGATGTTCGCACAGTGGACGAAAAAGCGGCCAAAAATGTCCCATTGACTTTACATTGCGGAATGTTCAGAAATTTAAATCCCAACTGACATTTTCACACACACAGACAAAAAAGGGCCTGTCAGCCCTGCGTGTCTCTCTCTCTCTCCCTCAGAGGATTTCTTTTATCAAGCAGCGAAGTGCTAAAACGTGCTAGCATCATGCTAACACATGCTGGTATCGCCTAGCAAAGTGCTAAAACATGCTAAAAACGTGCTAGCATCATGCTAACATATGCTGGCATCGCCTAGCGAAGTGCTAAAACATGCTAAAAACATGCTAGCAACATGCTAAAACATATTAGAATTGCATAGCGAAGTGCTAAAACATGCTAAAAACATGCTAGCAACATGCTAAAACATACTAGTATCGCATAGCCAAGTACTAAAACATGCTAAAAATATGCTAGCATCATGCTAACATATGCTGGCTTCGGCTAGCGAAGTACTAAAACATGCTAAAAATGTGCTAGCATCATGCTAACACATGCTGGCATCGCCTAGATAAGTGCTAAAACATGCTAAAAACGTGCTAGCAACATGCTAACACATACTAGTATCGCATAGTGAAGTACTAAAACATGCTAAAAATGTGCTAGCATCATGCTAACACATGTTGGCATCGCCTAGCGAAGTGTTAAAACATGCTAAAGCGTGCTAGCATTATGCTAATACATGTTAGCATTGCCTAGGGAATTGTTAAAACATGCTAAAAATGTGCTAGCATCATGCTAACACATGTTAGCATTGCCGAGGGCATTGCTAAAACATGTTAAAAATGTGCTAGCATAATGCTAACATATGTTAGCATCGCCAAACGAAGTGCTAAAACATGCTAAAAACGTGCTAGTATCATGCTAAAACATGCTAGCTTTGCCTAGCAAAGTGCTAAAACATTTAAAAATGTGCTACCATCATGAAAAACACATGTTAGCAACATTCTATGACCTTTATTTTAGTGCTTAGAAACAAGTTAGAAAATTCTATTTGATGAGTTTTGCCACGGCAAGCACCACTCACATTTTCTTCAGGAAATGTACATTCTAGTTATTATTATTATTCTGAGACTAAATTTCTAAATGTAACTCCTCCTAGAGCTTTTAAGCTACATGCACCAAACTCGGCACAGACCTTCAGACTAATCCCGATTAGTGTGCTATATCTTTTCTAACTGATCGGACTTACGGTTTTCCTAAAAATGACGATCAAAACTCGGAAAAACTCCCATTGATTAACATTGCGGAATGTTCAGAAATTTAAATCCCAACTGACGTTTTCACACACACAGACGAAAAAGGGCCTGTCAGCCCTGCATCTCTCCCTCTCTCTCTCCCTCAGAGGATTTCTTTTATCAAGCAGCCAATAAGTAATGACCTAAAATCTTCATAGCCACAGTATAGTAGCTTCCAGGTTGACTTGATTCACTCAGTATGGAAAGGAGGCTTGATAAGTATCACCCTGGTAACTGCATAGCAACCAGACAGGGTTACCCTAGCAACCAAATAACAAATCACATATTTCTGCACCAGAAAATCATACAGACATCCTGTTTCACTTATTTCACTCAGGATGGAAAGTAGCCTTGATATGTATCACTCTGGTAACTGCCTAGCAACCAGATGGGGTTACCCTAGCAACCAAGTAACAAATCACATATCTCTGCACCAGAAAATCATACAGACTTCCTGTTTCACTTATTTCACTCAGGATGGAAAGTAGCCTTGATATGTATCACTCTGGTAACTGCCTAGCAACCAGATGGGGTTACCCTAGCAACCAAGTAACAAATCACATATCTCTGCACCAGAAAATCGTAGTGACTTCCTGTTTCACTTATTTCACTCAAGATGGAAAGTAGCCTTGATATGTATCACTCTGGTAACTGCCTAGCAACCAGATGTGATTACCCTAGCAACCAAGTAACAAATCACATATCTCTGCAACAGAAAATCAGAGAGACTTCCGGGTTGACTTATTTCACTCAGGATGGAAAGTAGCCTTGATATGTATCACTCTGGTAACTGCCTAGCAACCAGATGTGATTACCCTAGCAACCAAGTAACAAATCACATATCTCTGCAACAGAAAATCATAGAGACTTCCGGGTTGACTTTATTCACTCAGGATGGAAAGTAGCCTTGATATGTATCACTCTGGTAACTGCCTAGCAACCAGACGGGGTTACCCTAGCAACCAAGTAACAAATCACATATCTCTGCACCAGAAAATCGTAGAGACTACCTGTTTCACTTATTTCACTCAGGATGGAAAGTAGCCTTGATATGTATCACTCTGGTAACTGCATAGCAACCAGACAGGGTTACCTTAGCAACCAAGTAACAAATCACATATCTTTGAACCAGAACATCGTAGAGACTTAGGGGTTGACATATTTCACACAGGATTGCAAGGAGCCTTATGAGTATCACTTTGGTAACTGCCTAGCAACCAGATGTGTTTACCCTAGCAACCAAGTAACAAATCACATATCTCTGCACCAGAAAATCATAGAGACTTCCTGTTTCACTTATTTCACTCAGGATGGAAAGTAGCCTTGATATGTATCCCTCTGGTAACTGCCTAGCAACCAGATGCGGTTACCCTAGCAACCAAGTAACAAATCACATATCTTTGAACCAGAACATCGTAGAGACTTAGGGGTTAACATATTTCACACAGGATTGCAAGGAGCCTTATGAGTATCACCTTGGTAACTGCCTAGCAACCAGATGGGGTTACCCTAGGAACCAACTAACAAATCACATATCTCTGCACCAGAAAATCGTAGAGACTTCCTGTTTCACTTATTTCACTCAGGATGGAAAGTAGCCTTGATATGTATCACTCTGGTAACTGCCTAGCAACCAGATGTGATTACCTAGCAACCAAGTAACAAATCACATATCTCTGCAACAGAAAATCAGAGAGACTTCCGGGTTGACTTATTTCACTCAGGATGGAAAGTAGCCTTGATATGTATCACTCTGGTAACTGCCTAGCAACCAGATGTGATTACCCTAGCAACCAAGTAACAAATCACATATCTCTGCAACAGAAAATCATAGAGACTTCCGGGTTGACTTTATTCACTCAGGATGGAAAGTAGCCTTGATATGTATCACTCTGGTAACTGCCTAGCAACCAGACGGGGTTACCCTAGCAACCAAGTAACAAATCACATATCTCTGCACCAGTATATCGTAGAGACTACCTGTTTCGCTTATTTCACTCAGGATGGAAAGTAGCCTTGATATGTATCACTCTGGTAACTGCATAGCAACCAGACAGGGTTACCTTAGCAACCAAGTAACAAATCACATATCTTTGAACCAGAACATCGTAGAGACTTAGGGGTTGACATATTTCACACAGGATTGCAAGGAGCCTTATGAGTATCACTTTGGTAACTGCCTAGCAACCAGATGTGTTTACCCTAGCAACCAAGTAACAAGTCACATATCTCTGCACCAGAAAATCATAGAGACTTCCTGTTTCACTTATTTCACTCAGGATGGAAAGTAGCCTTGATATGTATCCCTCTGGTAACTGCCTAGCAACCAGATGCGGTTACCCTAGCAACCAAGTAACAAATCACATATCTTTGAACCAGAACATCGTAGAGACTTAGGGGTTGACATATTTCACACAGGATTGCAAGGAGCCTTATGAGTATCACCTTAGTAACTGCCTAGCAACCAGATGGGGTTACCCTAGCAACCAACTAACAAATCACATATCTCTGCACCAGAAAATCGTAGAGACTTCCGGGTTGACATAATTCACTCAGGATGGAAAGGAGGCTTGATAAGTATCACTCTGGTAACTGCCTAGCAACGACAAGGGCTTACACTAGCAACCAAGTAACAAATCACATAACTCTGCACCAGAAAATCGTAGAGACTTCCTGTTTCACTTATTTTACTCAAGATGGAAAGTAGCCTTGATATATATCACTCTGGTAACTGCCTATCAACCAGATATGGTTACCCTAGCAACCAAGTAACAAATCACATATCTATGCAACAGAAAATCATAGAGACTTCCGGGTTGACTTTATTCACTCAGAATGAAAAGGAGGCTTGATAAGATCACCCTGGAAACTGCCTAGCAACCAGATTGGGTTACCCTAGCAACCAAGTAAAAAATTATATATCTATCTGTCTATCTGTCTATCTATCTATCTATCTTTCTGATGGTCAATATCTATCTGTCTATCTATCTATCTGAGGGTCAATATCTATCTATCTATCTATCTAACTATCTGCGGGTCAATAACTATCTATCTATCTATCTATCTATCTATCTGAGGGTCAATATCTATCTATCTATCTATCTATCTGAGGGTCAATATGTATGTATCTATCTATCTATCTATCTATCTATCTAATCTATTTGATAGACTGAATGGTTTTATAATCTCTAAACTTTGAACTTTGAAAACTACTACTTATAATTACATCAAACTAGAAACCGTAAATCTTCAAACTTTTACAACTACTTCAAACTTTATGCTAGGCTTTCTCAAGCCAACCTAAAGTTTGTACTCAAACTTTTTAATCTAGTTAGGTTGGCTTGAGAAAGCCAACTTACTGAAATCCTATTTAAACTTATTATTATTATTATTATTATTCTGAGACTAAATTTCTAAATGTAACTCCTCCTAGAGCTTTTAAGCTACATGCACCAAACTCGGCACAGACCTTCAGACTAATCCCGAATAGTGTGCTATATCTTTTCTAACAGATCGGACTTACGGTTTTCCTAAAAATGACGATCAAAACTCGGAAAAACTCCCATTGATTAACATTGCGGAATGTTCAGAAATTTAAATCCCAACTGACGTTTTCACACACACAGACGAAAAAGGGCCTGTCAGCCCTGCGTCTCTCCCTCTCTCTCTCCCTCAGAGGATTTCTTTTATCAAGCAGCCAATAAGTAATGACCTAAAATCTTCATAGCCACAGTATAGTAGCTTCCAGGTTGACTTGATTCACTCAGTATGGAAAGGAGGCTTGATAAGTATCACCCTGGTAACTGCATAGCAACCAGACAGGGTTACCCTAGCAACCAAATAGCAAATCACATATCTCTGCATCAGAAAATCATACAGACTTCCTGTTTCACTTATTTCACTCAAGATGGAAAGTAGCCTTGATATGTATCACTCTAGTAACTGCCTAGCAACCAGATGTGATTACCCTAGCAACCAAGTAACAAATCACATATCTCTGCAACAGAAAATCATAGAGACTTCCGGGTTGACTTTATTCACTCAGGATGGAAAGTAGCCTTGATATGTATCACTCTGGTAACTGCCTAGCAACCAGACGGGGTTACCCTAGCAACCAAGTAACAAATCACATATCTCTGCACCAGAAAATCGTAGAGACTACCTGTTTCACTTATTTCACTCAGGATGGAAAGTAGCCTTGATATGTATCACTCTGGTAACTGCCTAGCAACCAGATGTGATTACCCTAGCAACCAAGTAACAAATCACATATCTCTGCAACAGAAAATCAGAGAGACTTCCGGGTTGACTTATTTCACTCAGGAGGGAAAGTAGCCTTGATATGTATCACTCTGGTAACTGCCTAGCAACCAGATGTGATTACCCTATCAACCAAGTAACAAATCACATATCTCTGCAACAGAAAATCATAGAGACTTCCGGGTTGACTTTATTCACTCAGGATGGAAAGTAGCCTTGATATGTATCACTCTGGTAACTGCCTAGCAACCAGACGGGGTTACCCTAGCAACCAAGTAACAAATCACATATCTCTGCACCAGAAAATCGTAGAGACTACCTGTTTCACTTATTTCACTCAGGATGGAAAGTAGCCTTTATGTATCACTCTGGTAACTGCATAGCAACCAGACAGGGTTACCTTAGCAACCAAGTAACAAATCACATATCTTTGAACCAGAACATCGTAGAGACTTAGGGGTTGACATATTTCACACAGGATTGCAAGGAGCCTTATGAGTATCACTTTGGTAACTCCCTAGCAACCAGATGTGTTTACCCTAGCAACCAAGTAACAAATTACATATCTCTGCACCAGAAAATCATAGAGACTTCCTGTTTCACTTATTTCTCTCAGGATGGAAAGTAGCCTTGATATGTATCCCTCTGGTAACTGCCTAGCAACCAGATGCGGTTACCCTAGCAACCAAGTAACAAATCACATATCTTTGAACCAGAACATCGTAGAGACTTAGGGGTTGACATATTTCACACAGGATTGCAAGGAGCCTTATGAGTATCACCTTGGTAACTGCCTAGCAACCAGATGGGGTTACCCTAGCAACCAACTAACAAATCACATATCTCTGCAGCAGAAAATCGTAGAGACTTCATGTTTCACTTATTTCACTCAGGATGGAAAGGAGGCTTGATAAGTATCACCCTGGTAACTGCATAGCAACCAGACAGGGATACCCTAGCAACCGAGTAACAAATCACATATCTCTGCAACAGAAAATCGTAGAGACTTCCGGGTTGACATAATTCACTCAGGATGGAAAGGAGGCTTGATAAGTATCACCCTGGTAACTGCATAGCAACCAGATGGGGTTACCCTAGCAACCAAGTAACAAATAATATATCTCTTCACCAGAAAATCGTAGAGACTTCCTGTTTGAATTATTTCACTCAGGATAGCAAGGAGTCTTGAAAAGTATCACTCTGGTAACTGCCTAGCAACGACAAGTGCTTACCCTAGCAACCAAGTAACAAATCACATAACTCTGCACCAGAAAATCGTAGAGACTTCCTGTTTCACTTATTTTACTCAAGATGGAAAGTAGCCTTGATATATATCACTCTGGTAACTGCCTTTCAACCAGATATGGTTACCCTAGCAACCAAGTAACAAATCACGTATCTATGCAACAGAAAATCATAGAGACTTCCGGGTTGACTTTATTCACTCAGAATGAAAAGGAGGCTTGATAAGGATCACCCTGGAAAATGCCTAGCAACCAGATTGGGTTACCCTAGCACCCAAGTAAAAAATGATATATCTATCTGTCTATCTATCTATCTATCTATCTATCTATCTATCTATCTATCTATCTATCTATCTATTTATCTTTCTGAGGGTCAATATCTATCTATCTATCTGAGGGTCAATATCTATCTATCTATCTAACTATCTGCGGGTCAATAACTATCTATCTATCTATCTGTGGGTCATACTCTATCTATCTATATCTCAGGGTCAATGACTATCTATCTATCTATCTATCTGAGGGTCAATATCTATCTATCTATGGGTCATACTCTATCTATCTATCTATCTATCTATCTGAGGGTCAATATCTATCTATCTATCTATCTATCTATCTATCTATCTATCTATCTATCTATCTATCTATCTATCTATCTATCTATCTATCTATCTATCTAATCTATTTGATAGACTGAATGGTTTTATAATCTCTAAACTTCGAACTTTGAAAACTACTACTTATAATTACATCAAACTAGAAACCGTAAATCTTCAAACTTTTACAACTACTTCAAACTTTATGCTAGGCTTTCTCAAGCCAACCTAAAGTTTGTACTCAAACTTTTTAATCTAGTTATTATTATTATTATTCTGAGACTAAATTTCTAAATGTAACTCCTCCTAGAGCTTTTAAGCTACATGCACCAAACTCGGCACAGACCTTCAGACTAATCCCGAATAGTGTGCTATATCTTTTCTAACTGATCGGACTTACGGTTTTCCTAAAAATGACGATCAAAACTCGGAAAAACTCCCATTGATTAACATTGCGGAATGTTCAGAAATTTAAATCCCAACTGACGTTTTCACACACACAGACGAAAAAGGGCCTGTCAGCCCTGCGTCTCTCCTTCTCTCTCTCCCTCAGAGGATTTCTTTTATCAAGCAGCCAATAAGTAATGACCTAAAATCTTCATAGCCACAGTATAGTAGCTTCCAGGTTGACTTGATTCACTCAGTATGGAAAGGAGGCTTGATAAGTATCACCCTGGTAACTGCATAGCAACCAGACAGGGTTACCCTAGCAACCAAATAACAAATCACATATTTCTGCACCAGAAAATCATACAGACATCCTGTTTCACTTATTTCACTCAGGATGGAAAGTAGCCTTGATATGTATCACTCTGGTAACTGCCTAGCAACCAGATGGGGTTACCCTAGCAACCAAGTAACAAATCACATATCTCTGCACCAGAAAATCATACAGACTTCCTGTTTCACTTATTTCACTCAGGATGGAAAGTAGCCTTGATATGTATCACTCTGGTAACTGCCTAGCAACCAGATGGGGTTACCCTAGCAACCAAGTAACAAATCACATATTTCTGCACCAGAAAATCGTAGTGACTTCCTGTTTCACTTATTTCACTCAAGATGGAAAGTAGCCTTGATATTTATCACTCTGGTAACTGCCTAGCAACCAGATGTGATTACCCTAGCAACCAAGTAACAAATCACATATCTCTGCAACAGAAAATCAGAGAGACTTCCGGGTTGACTTATTTCACTCAGGATGGAAAGTAGCCTTGATATGTATCACTCTGGTAACTGCCTAGCAACCAGATGTGATTACCCTAGCAACCAAGTAACAAATCACATATCTCTGCAACAGAAAATCAAAGAGACTTCCGGGTTGACTTATTTCACTCAGGATGGAAAGCAGCCTTGATATGTATCACTCTGGTAACTGCCTAGCAACCAGATGTGATTACCCTAGCAACCAAGTAACAAATCACATATCTCTGCAACAGAAAATCATAGAGACTTCCGGGTTGACTTTATTCACTCAGGATGGAAAGTAGCCTTGATATGTATCACTCTGGTAACTGCCTAGCAACCAGACGGGGTTACCCTAGCAACCAAGTAACAAATCACATATCTCTGCACCAGAAAATCGTAGAGACTACCTGTTTCACTTATTTCACTCAGGATGGAAAGTAGCCTTGATATGTATCACTCTGGTAACTGCATAGCAACCAGACAGGGTTACCTTAGCAACCAAGTAACAAATCACATATCTTTGAACCAGAACATCGTAGAGACTTAGGGGTTGACATATTTCACACAGGATTGCAAGGAGCCTTATGAGTATCACTTTGGTAACTGCCTAGCAACCAGATGTGTTTACCCTAGCAACCAAGTAACAAATCACATATCTCTGCACCAGAAAATCATAGAGACTTCCTGTTTCACTTATTTCACTCAGGTTGGAAAGTAGCCTTGATATGTATCCCTCTGGTAACTGCCTAGCAACCAGATGCGGTTACCCTAGCAACCAAGTAACAAATCGCATATCTTTGAACCAGAACATCGTAGAGACTTAGGGGTTAACATATTTCACACAGGATTGCAAGGTGCCTTATGAGTATCACCTTGGTAACTGCCTAGCAACCAGATGGGGTTACCCTAGGAACCAACTAACAAATCACATATCTCTGCACCAGAAAATCGTGGAGACTTCCTGTTTCACTTATTTCACTCAGGATGGAAAGTAGCCTTGATATGTATCACTCTGGTAACTGCCTAGCAACCAGATGTGATTACCCTAGCAACCAAGTAACAAATCACATATCTCTGCAACAGAAAATCAGAGAGACTTCCGGGTTGACTTATTTCACTCAGGATGGAAAGTAGCCTTGATATGTATCACTCTGGTAACTGCCTAGCAACCAGATGTGATTACCCTAGCAACCAAGTAACAAATCACATATCTTTGAACCAGAACATCGTAGAGACTTAGGGGTTGACATATTTCACACAGGATTGCAAGGAGCCTTATGAGTATCACTTTGGTAACTGCCTAGCAACCAGATGTGTTTACCCTAGCAACCAAGTAACAAATCACATATCTCTGCACCAGAAAATCATAGAGACTTCCTGTTTCACTTATTTCACTCAGGATGGAAAGTAGCCTTGATATGTATCACTCTGGTAACTGCCTAGCAACCAGATGCGGTTACCCTAGCAACCAAGTTACAAATCACATATCTTTGAACCAGAACATCGTAGAGACTTAGGGGTTAACATATTTCACCCAGGATTGCAAGGAGCCTTATGAGTATCACCTTGGTAACTGCCTAGCAACCAGATGGGGTTACCCTAGCAACCAACTAACAAATCACATATCTCTGCACTTGAAAATCGTAGAGACTTCCTGTTTCACTTATTTCACTCAGGATGGAAAGTAGCCTTGATATGTATCACTCTGGTAACTGCCTAGCAACCAGATGCGGTTACCATAGCAACCAAGTAACAAATCACATATCTCTGCAACAGAAAATCAGAGAGACTTCCGGGTTGACTTATTTCACTCAGGATGGAAAGTAGCCTTGATATGTATCACTCTGGTAACTGCCTAGCAACCAGATGTGATTACCCTAGCAACCAAGTAACAAATCACATATCTCTGCAACAGAAAATCATAGAGACTTCCGTGTTGACTTTATTCACTCAGGATGGAAAGTAGCCTTGATATGTATCACTCTGGTAACTGCCTAGCAACCAGATGTGTTTACCCTAGCAACCAAGTAACAAGTCACATATCTCTGCACCAGGAAATCATAGAGACTTCCTGTTTCACTTATTTCACTCAGGATGGAAAGTAGCCTTGATATGTATCCCTCTGGTAACTGCCTAGCAACCAGATGCGGTTACCCTAGCAACCAAGTAACAAATAACATATCTTTGAACCAGAACATCGTAGAGACTTAGGGGTTGACATATTTCACACAGGATTGCAAGGAGCCTTATGAGTATCACCTTAGTAACTGCCTAGCAACCAGATGGGGTTACCCTAGCAACCAACTAACAAATCACATATCTCTGCACCAGAAAATCGTAGAGAATTCCGGGTTGACATAATTTATTCAGGATGGAAAGGAGGCTTGATAAGTATCACTCTGGTAACTGCCTAGCAATGACAAGGGCTTACCCTAGCAACCAAGTAACAAATCACATAACTCTGCACCAGAAAATCGTAGAGACTTCCTGTTTCACTTATTTTACTCAAGATGGAAAGTAGACTTGATATATATCACTCTGGTAACTGCCTATCAACAAGATATGGTTACCCTAGCAACCAAGTAACAAATCACATATCTATGCAACAGAAAATCATAGAGACTTCCGGGTTGACTTTATTCACTCAGAATGAAAAGGAGGCTTGATAAGGATCACCCTGGAAACTGCCTAGCAACCAGATTGGGTTACCCTAGCAACCAAGTAAAAAATGATATATCTATCTGTCTATCTGTCTATCTATCTATCTATCTATCTATCTTTCTGATGGTCAATATCTATCTATCTATCTATCTATCTATCTATCTATCTATCTATCTATCTATCTGAGGGTCAATATCTATCTATCTATCTATCTAACTATCTGCGGGTCAATAACTATCTATCTATCTATCTGTGGGTCATACTCTATCTATCTATATCTCAGGGTCAATGACTATCTGTCTATCTATATATCTGACGGTCAATATCTATCTATCTATCTAAGAGTCAATGACTATCTATCTATCTATCTATCTATCTATCTGAGGGTCAATATCTATCTATCTATCTATCTATCTAACTATCTGCGGGTCAATAACTATCTATCTATCTATCTATCTGTGGTTCATACTCTATCTATCTATATCTCAGGGTCAATGACTATCTATCTATCTATATATCTGACGTTCAATATCTATCTATCTATCTATCTAAGGGTCAATGACTATCAATCTATCTTTCTATCTTTCTATCTTTCTATCTATCTATCTATCTATCTATCTGAGGGTCAATATCTATCTATCTATATGAGGATCAATATCTATCTATCTATCTATCTATCTATCTAATGGTCAATATCTATCTATCTATCTATCTATCTATCTATCTGATGGTCAATAACTATCTATCTATCTATCTATCTATCTATCTATCTATCTGATGGTCAATAACTATCTATCTATCTATCTATCTATCTATCTATCTATCTATCTATCTGAGGGTCAATATCTATCTATCTATCTATCTATCTATGGGTCATACTCTATCTATCTATCTATCTATCTGAGGGTCAATATCTATCTATCTATCTATCTATCTATCTATCTATCTATCTATCTATCTAATCTATTTGATAGACTGAATGGTTTTATAATCTCTAAACTTTGAACTTTGAAAACTACTACTTATAATTACATCAAACTAGAAACCGTAAATCTTCAAACTTTTACAACTACTTCAAACTTTATGCTAGGCTTTCTCAAGCCAACCTAAAGTTTGTACTCAAACTTTTTAATCTAGTTATTATTATTATTATTCTGAGACTAAATTTCTAAATCTAACTCCTCCTAGAGCTTTTAAGCTACATGCACCAAACTCGGCACAGACCTTCAGACTAATCCCGAATAGTGTGCTATATCTTTTCTAACTGATCGGACTTACGGTTTTCCTAAAAATGACGATCAAAACTCGGAAAAACTCCCATTGACTTAACATTGCGGAATGTTCAGAAATTTAAATCCCAACTGACGTTTTCACACACACAGACAAAAAAGGGCCTGTCAGCCCTGCGTCTCTCCCTCTCTCTCTCCCACAGAGGATTTCTTTTATCAAGCAGCCAATAAGTCATGACATAAAATCTTCATAGCCACAGTATAGTAGCTTCCAGGTTGACTTGATTCACTCAGTATGGAAAGGAGGCTTGATAAGTATCACCCTGGTAACTGCATAGCAACCAGACAGGGTTACCCTAGCAACCAAATAGCAAATCACATATCTCTGCACCAGAAAATCATACAGACTTCCTGTTTCACTTATTTCACTCAGGATGGAAAGTAGCCTTGATATGTATCACTCTGGTAACTGCCTAGCAACCAGATGTGATAACCCTAGCAACCAAGTAACAAATCACATATCTCTGCAACAGAAAATCAGAGAGACTTCCGGGTTGACTTTATTCACTCAGGATGGAAAGTAGCCTTGATATGTATCACTCTGGTAACTGCCTAGCAACCAGACGGGGTTACCTTAGCAACCAAGTAACAAATCACATATCTTTGAACCAGAACATCGTAGAGACTTAGGGGTTGACATATTTCACACAGGATTGCAAGGAGCCTTATGAGTATCACCTTGGTAACTGCCTAGCAACCAGATGGGGTTACCCTAGCAACCAACTAACAAATCACATATCTCTGCAGCAGAAAATCGTAGAGACTTCATGTTTCACTTATTTCACTCAGGATGGAAAGGAGGCTTGATAAGTATCACCCTGGTAACTGCATAGCAACCAGACAGGGATACCCTAGCAACCAAGTAACAAATCACATATCTCTGCAACAGAAAATCGTAGAGACTTCCGGGTTGACATAATTCACTCAGGATGGAAAGGGGGCTTGATAAGTATCACCCTGGTAACTGCATAGCAACCAGATGGGGTTACCCTAGCAACCAACTAACAAATTACATATCTCTGCACCAGAAAATCGTAGAGACTTCCTGTTTGACTTTATTCACTCAGGATGGAAAGTAGCCTTGATATGTATCACTCTGGTAACTGCCTAGCAACCAGATGTGATTACCCTAGCAACCAAGTAACAAATCACATATCTCTGCAACAGAAAATCAGAGAGACTTCCGGGTTGACTTATTTCACTCAGGATGGAAAGTAGCCTTGATATGTATCACTCTGGTAACTGCCTAGCAACCAGACGGGGTTACCCTAGCAACCAAGTAACAAATCACATATATCTGCACCAGAAAATCGTAGAGACTTCCTGTTTCACTTATTTCACTCAGGATGGAAAGTAGCCTTGATATGTATCACTCTGGTAACTGCCTAGCAACCAGATGTGATTACCCTAGCAACCAAGTAACAAATCACATATCTCTGCAACAGAAAATCAGAGAGACTTCCGGGTTGACTTATTTCACTCAGGATGGAAAGTAGCCTTGATATGTATCACTCTGGTAACTGCCTAGCAACCAGATGTGATTACCCTAGCAACCAAGTAACAAATCACATATCTCTGCATCAGAAAATCATAGAGACTTCCGGATTGACTTGATTCACTCAGGATGGAAAGTAGCCTTGATATGTATCACTCTGGTAACTGCCTAGCATCCAAATGGGGTTACCCTAGCAACCAAGTAACAAATCACATATATCTGCACCAGAAAATCGTAGAGACTTCCTGTTTCACTTATTTCACTCAGGATGGAAAGTAGCCTTGATATGTATCACTCTGGTAACTGCCTAGCAACCAGATGTGATTACCCTAGCAACCAAGTAACAAATCACATATCTCTGCAACAGAAAATCAGAGAGACTTCAGGGTTGACTTATTTCACTCAGGATGGAAAGTAGCCTTGATATGTATCACTCTGGTAACTGCCTAGCAACCAGATGTGATTACCCTAGCAACCAAGTAACAAATCACATATCTCTGCACCAGAAAATCGTAGAGACTTCCTGTTTCACTTATTTCACTCAGGATGGAAAGTAGCCTTGATATGTATCACTCTGGTAACTGCCTAGCAACCGTATGTGGTTACCCTAGCAACCAAGTAACAAATCACATATCTCTGCAACAGAAAATCATAGAGACTTCCTGTTTCACTTATTTCACTCAGGATGGAAAGTAGGCTTGATATGTATCACTCTGGTAACTGCATAGCAACCAGATGTGGTTACCCTAGCAACCAAGTAACAAATCACATATCTTTGAACCAGAACATCGTAGAGACTTAGGGGTTGACATATTTCACACAGGATGGAAAGTAGCCTTGATATGCATCACTCTGGTAACTGCCTAGCAACCAGATGGGTTACCCTAGCAACCAAATAACAAATCATATATTTCTGCACCAGAAAATCGTAGAGACATCTGGGTTGACTTAATTCACTCAGGATGGAAAGGAGGCTTGATAAGTATCACCCTGGTAACTGCATAGCAACCAGACAGGGTTACCCTAGCAACCAAATAACAAATCACATATCTCTGCACCAGAAAATCATACAGACTTGCGGGTTGACTTTATTCACTCAGGATGGAAAGGAGGCTTGACAAGTTATCACCCTGGTAACTGCATAGCAACCAGACAGGGTTACCCTAGCAACCAAGTAATAAATCACATATCTTTGAACCAAAACTTCGTAGAGACTTATTGGTTGACATATTTCACACAGGATTGCAAGGAGCCTTATAAGTAACACTTTGGTAACTGCCTAGCAACCAGATGGGGATAGCCTAGCAACCAAGTAACATTTCACATATCTATTTAACAGAAAATCGTAGAGACTTCCGGGTTGACTTATTTCACTCATGATGGAAAGTAGCCTTGATATGTATTACTCTGGTAACTGCCTAGCAACCAGATGGGGTTACCATAGCAACCAAGTAACAAATTACATATCTCTGCACCAGAACAACATAAAGACTTCTGGTTTTGTTCATGGGACTCAGGGTAGCAAGGATCTATCTATCTATCTATCTGTCTGTCTGTCTGTCTGTCTATTTATCAGTCTATCTATATCTATCTTTCGAACTGTCTATCTATCTGAGGGTTAATATCTATCTATCTATCTATCTATCTATCTATCTATCTATCTATCTGAGGGTCAATATCTATCTATCTATCTATCTATCTATCTGAGGGTCAATATCTATCTATCTATCTATCTATCTATCTATCTATCTATCTATCTATCTGTCTATCTGATGGTCAATAACTCTATCTATCTATCTGATGGTCAATATCTATCTATCTATCTATCTATCTATCTATCTATCTATCTGTGGGTCATACTCTATCTATCTATCTATCGATCTATCTATCTGATGGTCAATATCTATCTATCTATCTATCTGTGGGTCATACTCTATCTATCTATCTATCTATCTATCGATCTATCTATCGATCTATCTATCTGATGGTCAATATCTATCTATCTATCTATCTATCTATCTATCTATCTATCTATCTATCTATCTATCTATCTATCTGTGGGTCATACTCTACCTATCTACCTATCTATCTATCTATCTATCTATCTATCTATCTATCTATATATCTATCTATCTAATCTATTTGATAGACTGAATGGTTTTATAATCTCTAAACTTTGAACTTTGAAAACTACTACTTATAATTACATCAAACTAGAAACCGTAAATCTTCAAACTTTTACAACTACTTCAAACTTTATGCTAGGCTTTCTCAAGCCAACCTAAAGTTTGTACTCAAACTTTTTAATCTAGTTAGGTTGGCTTGAGAAAGCCAACTTACTGAAATCCTATTTAAACTTATTATTATTATTATTATTATTCTGAGACTAAATTTCTAAATCTAACTCCTCCTAGAGCTTTTAAGCTACATGCACCAAACTCGGCACAGACCTTCAGACTAATCCCGAATAGTGTGCTATATCTTTTCTAACTGATCGGACTTACGGTTTTCCTAAAAATGACGATCAAACTCGGAAAAACTCCCATTGACTTAACATTGCGGAATGTTCAGAAATTTAAATCCCAACTGACATTTTCACACACACAGACAAAAAAGGGCCTGTCAGCCCTGCGTCGCTCTCTCTCTCTCTCTCTCCCTCCCTCAGAGGATTTCTTTTATCAAGCAGCCAATAAGTAATGACCTAAAATCTTCATAGCCACAGTATAGTAGCTTCCAGGTTGACTTGATTCACTCAGTATGGAAAGGAGGCTTGATAAGTATCACCCTTTTAACTGCATAGCAACCAGACAGGGTTACCCTAGCAACCAAATAACAAATCACATATCTCTGCACCAGAAAATCATACAGACTTCCTGTTTCACTTATTTCACTCAGGATGGAAAGTAGCCTTGATATGTATCACTCTGGTAACTGCCTAGCAACCAGATGTGGTTACCCTAGCAACCAAGTAACAAATCACATATCTTTGAACCAGAACATCGTAGAGACTTAGGGGTTGACATACTTCACACAGGATTGCAAGGAGCCTTATGAGTATAACTTTGGTTACTGCCTAGCAATCAGAATGGGTCACCCTAGCAACCAAGTAACAAATCACATATCTCTGCACCAGAAAATCGTAGAGACTTCCGGGTTGACTTATTTCACTCAGGATGGAAAGTAGCCTTGATATGTATCACTCTGGTTACTGCCTAGCAACCAGATATGGTTACCCTAGCAACCAAGTAACTAATCACATATCTATTCAACAGAAAATCGTAGAGACTTCCGGGTTGACTTTATTCACTCAGAATGAAAAGGAGGTTTGATAAGTATCACCCTGGAAACTGCATAGCAACCAGAGAGGGTTACCCTAGCAACCAAGTAACAAATCACATATCTCTGTACTAGAAAATCGTAGAGACTTCCGGGTTGACTTATTTCACTCAGGATTGCAAGAATCATTGGTGGCTGTCACCTTGGCAACTGCCTATCAACCAGATGGGTTTCCCTAGCAACCATGGAACAACACCAATATCTCTGCACCAGAACATCCTTCTGTCATGGGTGTGGCCTCTTTCAACTTTGGGCAGTAGGTAGGACATTGAGGTAAGAAAGTTTGCCACGGCAAGAACCACTCACTTGAGCATTCTTCGCAATTATGTGATCACGTGCATTTTTATGCTTGTTACTGTCACCGTGTTTTCTAACAGTCTCTTTTTTGAAATGGTTAGTTCCCGCAATGAACTCCGTTTTCCCCGCTATTTCTTTGATATAAACTTTTGTTATGTATCTCGGGAAATGTAATGCAAATTTTAAAATCAAAAGGGAGTAAACTTTTAATGTCGCCAATGGCGACCTTGACAGAAATTACACTCACAAATAAATTTATTTGGTCACAAATGCGACCATTTTTAGTCGCAGTTTGGAGCCCTGCACAAGGATGATGATTTATCGACTTTATAGACATTACATTTTTATCGTCTGTTAATGCTGAACTTCTGTAAAGCTGCTTTGAAACGATGTGTGTTGTGAAAGGCGCTATACAAATAAAATTGACTTGACTTGACTCACATTTTCTTCAGGAAATGTACCTATCTAGTTTTTTTATTATTATTCCACACAAAGTTTGTCGCGCTACTCCTCCCGCAGCTTTTGTCACAGACCCCTGAGTGAAGTATCAAATCGTGTGGCTCATTGAGGAGAGGTGTGCTATATCTTTTCTAAGCGATCGGGTGTACGATGTTTGCACAGCGGACGAAAAAGCGGGCAAAAAAATCCCATTGACTTTACATTGCGTAATGTTCAGAAATTTAAATCCCAACTGATGTTTTCACACACACACAGACAAAAAAGGGCCTGTCAGCCCTGCGTCTCTCCCTCTCTCTCTCCCTCAGTTGATTTATTTTATCAAGCAGCCAATAAAAATCTTCATAGCCACACCCTAAAACATGCTAAAAATGTGCTAACATCATGCTAACATATGTTAGTATCGCCTAGCAAAATGCTAAAACATGCTATAAATGTGTTAGCATCATGCTAACACATGCTGGCATCGCCTAGCGAAGTGCTAAAACATGCTAAAAACATGCTAGCAACATGCTAAAACATACTAGTATCGCATAGCGAAGTACTAAAACATGCTAAAAACGTGCTAGCATCATTCTATCACATGTTGGCATTGCCTAGAGAAGTGCTAAAACATGCTAAAAATGTGCTAACAACATGCTAACACATCCTAGTATCGCCTAGCAAAGTGCTAAAACATGCTAAAAACGTGCTAGCATCTTTCTAACTCATACTGGCATCGCCTAGCGAAGTGCTAGAACATGCTAAAACATGCTTGCAACATGCTAACACATGCTAGCATCACCTAACGATGTGCTAAAACATGCTAAAAACGTGTTAGCATAATGCTAAAACATAATAGCATCACCTACCGAAGTGCTAAAACATGCTAAAAACATGTTAGCATTCTTCTAACACATACTGGCATCGCCTAGTGAAGTGCTAAAACTTGCTAAAAACATGCTAGCATCATGATATCACATGCTGGCATCACCTAGCGATGTGTTAAAACATGCTAAAACGTGCTAGCATTATGCTAACACATGCTAGCATCACCTAGCAAAGCGCTAAAACATGCTAAAAACGTGCTAGCATCGCCAAACAAAGTGCTAAACATGTTAAAAACGTGCTAGTATCATGCTAACACATGCTAGCATCGCCTAGCAAAGTGCTAAAACATTCTAAAAACGTGCTACCATCATGAAATACACGTGCTAGCAACATTCTGTGGCCTTTATTTTAGTGCTTAGAAACAAGTTAGAAAATGCTATTTGATGAGTTTTGCTACGGCAAGGACCACTCACATTTTCTTCAGGAAATGTACATTCTAGTTATTATTATTATTCCACACATAGTTTGGCGCGCTACTCCTCCCGCAGCTTTTGTCACAGACCCATGAGTGAGGCATCATTGAGGAGAGGTGTGCTTTATCTTTTCTAAGCGATCGACTGTACGATGTTCGAACAGCGGACGAAAAAGCGGCCAAAAAAGTCCCATTGACTTTACATTGCGGAATGTTCAGAAATTTAAATCCCAACTGACATTTTCACACACACAGACAAAAAAGGGCCTGTCAGCCCTGCGTCTCTCCCTCTCTCTCTCCCTCAGAGGATTTATATTATCAAGCAGCCAATAAAAATCTTCATAGCCACACCCTAAAACATGCTAAAAATGTGCTAGCATCATGCTAACATATGCTGGCATTGCCTAGCGAAGTGCTAAAACATGCTATAAATGTGTTAGCATCATGCTAACATATGCTGGCATCGCCTAGCGAAGTGCTAAAACATTCTAAAAACGTGCTACCATCATGAAAAACACGTGTTAGCAACATTCTATGACCTTTATTTTAGTGCTTAGAAACAAGGTAGAAAATGCTATTTGACGAGTTTTTCCACGGCAAGCACCACTCACATTTTCTTCAGGAAATGTACCTATCTAGTTATTAGGTTGGCTTGAGAAAGCCAACTTACTGAAATCCTATTTAAACTTATTATTATTAGGTTGGCTTGAGAAAGCCAACTTACTGAAATCCTATTTAAACTTATTATTATTAGGTTGGCTTGAGAAAGCCAACTTACTGAAATCCTATTTAAACTTATTATTATTATTATTATTATTCTGAGACTAAATTTCTAAATGTAACTCCTCCTAGAGCTTTTAAGCTACATGCACCAAACTCGGCACAGACCTTCAGACTAATCCCGAATAGTGTGCTATATCTTTTCTAACTGATCGGACTTACGGTTTTCCTAAAAATGACGATCAAAACTCGGAAAAACTCCCATTGATTAACATTGCGGAATGTTCAGAAATTTAAATCCCAACTGACGTTTTCACACACACAGACGAAAAAGGGCCTGTCAGCCCTGCGTCTCTCCCTCTCTCTCTCCCTCAGAGGATTTCTTTTATCAAGCAGCCAATAAGTAATGACCTAAAATCTTCATAGCCACAGTATAGTAGCTTCCAGGTTGACTTGATTCACTCAGTATGGAAAGGAGGCTTGATAAGTATCACCCTGGTAACTGCATAGCAACCAGACAGGGTTACCCTAGCAACCAAATAACAAATCACATATTTCTGCACCAGAAAATCATACAGACTTCCTGTTTCACTTATTTCACTCAGGATGGAAAGTAGCCTTGATATGTATCACTCTGGTAACTGCCTAGCAACCAGATGGGGTTACCCTAGCAACCAAGTAACAAATCACATATCTCTGCACAAGAAAATCATACAGACTTCCTGTTTCACTTATTTCACTCAGGATGGAAAGTAGCCTTGATATGTATCACTCTGGTAACTGCCTAGCAACCAGATGGGGTTACCCTAGCAACCAAGTAACAAATCACATATCTTTGCACCAGAAAATCAGAGAGACTTCCGGGTTGACTTATTTCACTCAGGATGGAAAGTAGCCTTGATATGTATCACTCTGGTAACTACCTAGCAACCAGCTGTGATTACCCTAGCAACCAAGTAACAAATCACATATCTCTGCAACAGAAAATCAGAGAGACTTCCGGGTTGACTTATTTCACTCAGGATGGAAAGTAGCCTTGATATGTATCACTCTGGTAACTGCCTAGCAACCAGATGTGATTACCCTAGCAACCAAGTAACAAATCACATATCTCTGCAACAGAAAATCATAGAGACTTCCGGGTTGACTTTATTCACTCAGGATGGAAAGTAGCCTTGATATATATCACTCTGGTAACTGCCTAGCAACCAGACGGGGTTACCCTAGCAACCAAGTAACAAATCACATATCTCTGCACCAGAAAATCGTAGAGACTACCTGTTTCACTTATTTCACTCAGGATGGAAAGTAGCCTTGATATGTATCACTCTGGTAACTGCATAGCAACCAGACAGGGTTACCTTAGCAACCAAGTAACAAATCACATATCTTTGAACCAGAACATCGTAGAGACTTAGGGGTTGACATATTTCACACAGGATTGCAAGGAGCCTTATGAGTATCACCTTGGTAACTGCCTAGCAACCAGATGGGGTTACCCTAGCAACCAACTAACAAATCACATATCTCTGCACCAGAAAATCGTAGAGACTTCCTGTTACACTTATTTCACTCAGGATGGAAAGTAGCCTTGATATGTATCACTCTGGTAACTGCCTAGCAACCAGATGTGATTACCCTAGCAACCAAGTAACAAATCACATATCTCTGCAACAGAAAATCAGAGAGACTTCCGGGTTGACTTATTTCACTCAGGATGGAAAGTAGCCTTGATATGTATCACTCTGGTAACTGCCTAGCAACCAGATGTGATTACCCTAGCAACCAAGTAACAAATCACATATCTCTGCAACAGAAAATCATAGAGACTTCCGGGTTGACTTTATTCACTCAGGATGGAAAGTAGCCTTGATATGTATCACTCTGGTAACTGCCTAGCAACCAGACGGGGTTACCCTAGCAACCAAGTAACAAATCACATATCTCTGCACCAGTATATCGTAGAGACTACCTGTTTCACTTATTTCACTCAGGATGGAAAGTAGCCTTGATATGTATCACTCTGGTAACTGCATAGCAACCAGACAGGGTTACCTTAGCAACCAAGTAACAAATCACATATCTTTGAACCAGAACATCGTAGAGACTTAGGGGTTGACATATTTCACACAGGATTGCAAGGAGCCTTATGAGTATCACTTTGGTAACTGCCTAGCAACCAGATGTGTTTACCCTAGCAACCAAGTAACAAGTCACATATCTCTGCACCAGAAAATCATAGAGACTTCCTGTTTCACTTATTTAACTCAGGATGGAAAGTAGCCTTGATATGTATCCCTCTGGTAACTGCCTAGCAACCAGATGCGGTTACCCTAGCAACCAAGTAACAAATCACATATCTCTGCACCAGAAAATCGTAGAGACTTCCGGGTTGACATAATTCACTCAGGATGGAAAGGAGGCTTGATAAGTATCACTCTGGTAACTGCCTAGCAACGACAAGGGCTTACCCTAGCAACCAAGTAACAAATCACATAACTCTGCACCAGAAAATCGTAGAGACTTCCTGTTTCACTTATTTTACTCAAGATGGAAAGTAGCCTTGATATATATCACTCTGGTAACTGCCTATCAACCAGATATGGTTACCCTAGCAACCAAGTAACAAATCACATATCTATGCAACAGAAAATCATAGAGACTTCCGGGTTGACTTTATTCACTCAGAATGAAAAGGAGGCTTGATAAGGATCACCCTGGAAACTGCCTAGCAACCAGATTGGGTTACCCTAGCAACCAAGTAAAAAATGATATATCTATCTATCTATCTATCTATCTATCTTTCTGATGGTCAATATCTATCTATCTATCTATCTATCTATCTGAGGGTCAATATCTATCTATCTATCTATCTATCTAACTATCTTCGGGTCAATAACTATCTATCTATCTATCTATCTATCTATCTATCTAATCTATTTGATAGACTGAATGGATTTATAATCTCTAAACTTTGAACTTTGAAAACTACTACTTATAATTACATCAAACTAGAAACCGTAAATCTTCAAACTTTTACAACTACTTCAAACTTTATGCTAGGCTTTCTCAAGCCAACCTAAAGTTTGTACTCAAACTTTTTAATCTAGTTAGTGGTGCTTGCCATAGGCAAAGCATCACTATTGTTCTCTTGCATACTTATTATTATTATTATAATTATTATTATTCCACACATAGTTTGGCGCGCTACTCCTCCCACAGCTTTTGTCACAGACCCCTGAGTGAGGCATCAAATCGTGCGGCTCATTAAGGAGAGGTGTGCTATATCTTTTCTAAGCGATCGGGGGTACGGTGTTTGCCCCAGGGGCAAAAAATTGGGCAAAAAATCCCATTGACTTAACATTGAGCCAAACTTTGACGAGTCATAGCTCAG
The DNA here is from genome assembly GCA_032164185.1 of Moxostoma hubbsi. Lineage (NCBI taxonomy): Eukaryota > Metazoa > Chordata > Actinopteri > Cypriniformes > Catostomidae > Moxostoma > Moxostoma hubbsi. The sequence continues at coordinate 384,227 of JAVLUX010000032.1, forward strand.
AGTGAGGATTTCGCAGAGACGTGTGATTTACCACATTTGAAGAGGCTGACAGGCTCTGTGAGAACATACCTCACAATGGGGTAAAAATTTTACCCCTGGGGGGCAGGAGCTGCCCAAAATTGCCCCAATGTAAGTCAATGGAATTTTTTGCAAAATTTTTTGGTCGCAGACCCACGAATGAGGCGTCAAATCGTGTGGATTATTTGGGAATGGTGTGCTATGACTTTTATAAGCGATCAGGGGTACGGTGTTTGCCCCAGGGGCAAAAAATTGGGCAAACAATCCAATTGACTTAACATTGAGCCGAATTTTGACGAGTCATAGCTCAGAGCGAGGATTTCGCAGAGACATGTGATTTACCTCATTTGAAGAGGCTGACAGGCTCTGTGAGAACGTACCTCACAATGGGGTAAAAGTTGCACCCCTGGGGGGCAGGAGCTGCCCAAATTTGCCCCAATGTTAAGTCTATGGTAGATTTTGTATTGAACATAACTCTGGATCACAGTGTCTTACAGACAAGGGGGCGGGCTCATTTTACTCAGACGACCAATCAGTCTCTCAGGATCATTGTGAAGCTATCAAGCCACGCCCTAGCAACCATTTACAGCACCTTAGCAACAAGTCCCATAGACTTCCATTGAAAAAGATCAAAGGGATTTCTCCGGACTGAATTATCATAGAAACACGAGGGTGGTCTCGTTTGACTTGGGGCAGTAAAACAGCCAATCATGAATCCCCTCAACACTTCCTAGCCCCTCCCTAGCAACCATTTTCGAGCACCTTAGCAACCAAAATCCAAATAGAGATATCTTCCATTCTGAATGTTACAGAAGCATGGGAGTTGGTTTATATCATTCATACTGACAAGCAGCCTTTGGAGATTCATCATTGGCAGCTGCCAAGCCACTCCCTAGCAACAATTTAGAGCACCCTAGCAACAACATTTATTGATTTCAATTACAGTAAGATATCTTCAGATCAGAATGTCCTAGAGACATGATAGTTGCTTTGTTTTCATTGGGTGAGTAATCAGTCTTCAGCTTTCATCATGTGAACTACTTAGCCACGCCCTAGCAACCATTTAAAGCACCCTAGCAACAAAGAACCATTGACATCCATTCAAAATCACTAAGATGTGTATCTTAGGATCAGAATGACGTAGAGACTTCCGGGTTGACTTATTTCACTCAGGATGGCAAGGAGCATTGTTCCCTGTCACCTTAATAACTGCCTAGCAACCAGATGGGGTTACCCTAGCAACCAAGAAACAAATCAAATATCTCTGCACAAGAAAATCACAGAGACTTCCGGGTTGACTTATTTCACTCAGGATGGCAAGGAGCATTGTTGGCTGTCACCTTGGTAACTGCCTAGCAACTACATGGGGTTACCCTAGCAACCAAGTAACAAATCACATATCTTTGAACCAGAACATCGTAGAGACATAGGGGTTGAAATATTTCTCACAGGATTGCAAGGGGCCTTATGAGTATCACGTAGGTAACTGCCTAGCAACCAGATGGGGTTACCCTAGCAACCAAGAAAGAAATCGCATATCCCTGCACAAGAAAATCACAGAGACTTCCGGGTTGACTTATTTTACTCAGGATGGCAAGGAGCATTGTTGCCTGTCACCTTGGTAACTGCCTAGCAACCAGATGGGGTTACCCTAGCAACCAATAAACAAATCACATATCTCTGCACAAGAAAATCACAGAGACTTCCGGGTTGACTTATTTTACTCAGGATGGCAAGGAGCATTGTTGGCTGTCACCTTGGTAACTGCCTAGCAACCAGATGGGGTTACCCTAGCAACCAAGTAACAAATCATATATCTCTGAACCAGAAAATTGTAGTGATTCCGTGTTGACTTATTTCATTTAGGATGGCAAGGAGCATTGTTGGCTTGCCCCTTGGTAACTGCCTAGCAACCAGATGGGGTTACCCTAGCAACCAAGTAACAAATCACATACCTCTGTACTAGAAAATCGTAGAGACTTCCGGGTTGACTTATTTTACTCAGGATGGCGAGTAGCGTTGGTGGCTGTCACCTTAGTAACTGCATATCAACCAGATGGGTTTCCCTAGCAACCATGGAACAACACCTATATCTCTGCACCAGAACATCCTACTGTCATGGGGGTGGCCTCTTTCAACTTTGGGCAGTAGGTGGGACATTGTGGTAAGAAATTTTGCCACGGCAAGCACCACTCACATTTTCTTCAGGAAATGTACATTCTAGTTATTATTATTATTCTGAGACTAAATTTCTAAATCTAACTCCTCCTAGAGCTTTTAAGCTACATGCACCAAACTCGGCACAGACCTTCAGACTAATCCCGAATAGTGTGCTATATCTTTTCTAACTGATCGGACTTACGGTTTTCCTAAAAATGACGATCAAACTCGGAAAAACTCCCATTGACTTAACATTGCGGAATGTTCAGAAATTTAAATCCCAACTGACATTTTCACACACACAGACAAAAAAGGGCCTGTCAGCCCTGCGTCGCTCTCTCTCTCTCTCCCTCCCTCAGAGGATTTCTTTTATCAAGCAGCCAATAAGTAATGACCTAAAATCTTCATAGCCACAGTATAGTAGCTTCCAGGTTGACTTGATTCACTCAGTATGGAAAGGAGGCTTGATAAGTATCACCCTTTTAACTGCATAGCAACCAGACAGGGTTACCCTAGCAACCAAATAACAAATCACATATCTCTGCACCAGAAAATCATACAGACTTCCTGTTTCACTTATTTCACTCAGGATGGAAAGTAGCCTTGATATGTATCACTCTGGTAACTGCCTAGCAACCAGATGTGGTTACCCTAGCAACCAAGTAACAAATCACATATCTTTGAACCAGAACATCGTAGAGACTTAGGGGTTGACATATTTCACACAGGATTGCAAGGAGCCTTATGAGTATCACCTTGGTAACTGCCTAGCAACCAGATAGGGTTACCCTAGCAACCAACTAACAAATCACATATCTCTGCACCAGAAAATCGTAGAGACTTCCTGTTTCACTTATTTCACTCAGGATGGAAAGTAGCCTTGATATGCATCACTCTGGTAACTGCCTAGCAACCAGATTGGGTTACCCTAGCAACCAAGTAACAAATCATATATTTCTGCTCCAGAAAATCGTAGAGACATCTGGGTTGACTTAATTCACTCAGGATGGAAAGGAGGCTTGATAAGTATCACCCTGGTAACTGCATATTAACCAGACATGGTTACCCTAGCAACCAAATAACAAATCACATATCTCAGCACCAGAAAATCATACAGACTTGCGGGTTGACTTTATTCACTCAGGATGGAAAGGAGGCTTGACAAGTTATCACCCTGGTAACTGCATAGCAACCAGACAGGGTTACCCTAGCAACCAAGTAATAAATCACATATCTTTGAACCTGAACTTCGTAGAGACTTAGGGATTGACATATTTCACACCGGATTGCAAGGAGCCTTATGAGTATCACTCTGGTAACTGCCTAGCAACCAGATGTGGTTACCCTAGCAACCAAGTAACAAATCACATATCTTTGAACCAGAACATCGTAGAGACTTAGGGGTTGACATATTTCACACAGGATTGCAAGGAGCCTTATGAGTATCACCTTGGTAACTGCCTAGCAACCAGATAGGGTTACCCTAGCAACCAACTAACAAATCACATATCTCTGCACCAGAAAATCGTAGAGACTTCCTGTTTCACTTATTTCACTCAGGATGGAAAGTAGCCTTGATATGCATCACTCTGGTAACTGCCTAGCAACCAGATTGGGTTACCCTAGCAACCAAGTAACAAATCATATATTTCTGCTCCAGAAAATCGTAGAGACATCTGGGTTGACTTAATTCACTCAGGATGGAAAGGAGGCTTGATAAGTATCACCCTGGTAACTGCATATTAACCAGACATGGTTACCCTAGCAACCAAATAACAAATCACATATCTCAGCACCAGAAAATCATACAGACTTGCGGGTTGACTTTATTCACTCAGGATGGAAAGGAGGCTTGACAAGTTATCACCCTGGTAACTGCATAGCAACCAGACAGGGTTACCCTAGCAACCAAGTAATAAATCACATATCTTTGAACCTGAACTTCGTAGAGACTTAGGGATTGACATATTTCACACCGGATTGCAAGGAGCCTTATGAGTATCACTTTGGTAACTGCCTAGCAACCAGATGGGGTTACCCTAGCAACCAAGTAACAAATCACATATCTCTGCACAAGAAAATCGTAGAGACTTCCTGTTTGACTTATTTCACTCAGAATGGAAAGTAGCCTTGATATGCATCACTCTGGTAACTGCCTAGCAACCAGATTGGGTCACCCTAGCAACCAAGTAACAAATCATATATTTCTGCTCCAGAAAATCGTAGAGACATCTGGGTTGACTTAATTCACTCAGGATGGAAAGGAGGTTTGATAAGTATCACCCTGGTAACTGCATAGCAACCAGACAGGGTTAACCTAGCAACCAAATAACAAATCACATATCTCTGCACCATTAAATCATACAGACTTGCGGGTTGACTTTATTCACTCAAGATGGAAAGGAGGCTTGATAAGTATCACCCTGGTAACTGCATAGCAACCAGACAGGGTTACCCTAGCAACCAAGTAACAATTCACATATCTTTGAACCAGAACATCGTAGAGACTTAGGGGTTGACATATTTCACTCAGGATTGCAAGGAGCCTTATGAGTAACGCTTTGGTAACTGCCTAGCAACCAGATGGGGATAGCCTAGCAACCAAGTAACAAATCACATATCTATTTAACAGAAAATCGTAGAGACTTCCAGGTTGACTTATTTCACTCATGATGGAAAGTAGCCTTGATATGTATTACTCTGGTAACTGCTTAGCAACCAGATGGGGTTACCCTAGCAACCAAGTAACAAATTACATATCTTTGAACCAGAACATCGTAGAGACTTAGGGGTTGACATATTTCACTCAGGATTGCAAGGAGCCTTATGAGTAACGCTTTGGTAACTGCCTAGCAACCAGATGGGGATAGCCTAGCAACCAAGTAACAAATCACATATCTATTTAACAGAAAATCGTAGAGACTTCCAGGTTGACTTATTTCACTCATGATGGAAAGTAGCCTTGATATGTATTACTCTGGTAACTGCTTAGCAACCAGATGGGGTTACCCTAGCAACCAAGTAACAAATTACATATTTCTGCACCAGAACAACATAAAGACTTCTGGTTTTGTTCATGGGACTCAGGGTTGCAAGGATCTATCTATCTATCTGTATGTCTGTCTGTCTATTTATCAATCTATATCTATCTTTCGAACTATCTATCTATCTGAGGGTTAATATCTATCTATCTATCTATCTATGGGTCAATATCTATCTATCTATCTGAGGGTCTCTATCTATCTATCTATCTGAGGGTCAATATCTATATATCTATCTGAGGGTCAATATCTATCTATCTATCTATCTGAGGGTCAATATCTATCTATCTATCTATCTATCTGAGGGTCAATATCTATCTATCTATCTATCTATCTATCTATCTATCTATCTATCTATCTATCTGAGGGTCAATATCTATCTATCTATCTATCTATCTATCTATCTGAGGGTCAATATCTATCTATCTATCTATCTATCTGAGGGTCAATAACTATCTATCTATCTATCTATCTATCTATCTATCTGTGGGTCATACTCTATCTATCTATCTATCTATCTGAGGGTCAATATCTATCTATCTATCTATCTGATGGTCAATATCTATCTATCTATCTATCTATCTATCTATCTATCTATCTGTGGGTCATACTCTATCTATCTATCTATCTATCTATCTATCTATCTGAGGGTCAATATCTATCTATCTATCCATCTATCTATCTATCTGATGGTCAATATCTATCTATCTATCTATCTATCTATCTATCTATCTGATGGTCAATATCTATCTATCTATCTATCTATCTATCTATCTATCTATCTGAGGGTCAGTATCTATCTATCTATCTATCTATCTATCTATCTATCTATCTATCTGTGGGTCATACTCTATCTATCTATCTATCTATCTGAGGGTCAATATCTATCTATCTATCTATCTATCTATCTATCTATCTATCTATCTATCTATTTGATAGACTGAATGGTTTTATAATCTCTAAACTTTGAACTTTGAAAACTACTACTTATAATTACATCAAACTAGAAACCGTAAATCTTCAAACTTTTACAACTACTTCAAACTTTATGCTAGGCTTTCTCAAGCCAACCTAAAGTTTGTACTCAAACTTTTTAATCTAGTTATTATTATTATTATTCTGAGACTAAATTTCTAAATGTAACTCCTCCTAGAGCTTTTAAGCTACATGCACCAAACTCGGCACAGACCTTCAGACTAATCCCGAATAGTGTGCTATATCTTTTCTAACTGATCGGACTTACGGTTTTCCTAAAAATGACGATCAAAACTCGGAAAAACTCCCATTGACTTAACATTGCGGAATGTTCAGAAATTTAAATCCCAACTGACGTTTTCACACACACAGACAAAAAAGGGCCTGTCAGCCCTGCGTCTCTCCCTCTCTCTCTCCCTCAGAGGATTTCTTTTATCAAGCAGCCAATAAGTAATGACCTAAAATCTTCATAGCCACAATATAGTAGCTTCCAGGTTGACTTGATTCACTCAGTATGGAAAGGAGGCTTGATAAGTATCACCCTGGTAACTGCCTATCAACCAGATGGGGTTACCCTAGCAACCAAATAACAAATCACATATCTCTGCACCAGAAATTCATAGAGACTTCCTGTTTCACTTATTTCACTCAGGATGGAAAGTAGCCTTGATATGTATCACTCTGGTAACTGCCTAGCAACCAGATGTGATTACCCTAGCAACCAAGTAACAAATCACATATCTCTGCAACAGAAAATCAGAGAGACTTCCGGGTTGACTTATTTCACTCAGGATGGAAAGTAGCCTTGATATGTATCACTCTGGTAACTGCCTAGCAACCAGATGTGGTTACCCTAGCAACCAAGTAACAAATCACATATCTTTGAACCAGAACATCGTAGAGACTTAGGGGTTGACATATTTCACACAGGATTGCAAGGAGCCTTATGAGTATCACCTTGGTAACTGCCTAGCAACCAGATGGGGTTACCCTAGCAACCAACTAACAAATCATATATTTCTGCACCAGAAAATCGTAGAGACATCTGGGTTGACTTAATTCACTCAGGATGGAAAGGAGGCTTGATAAGTATCACCCTGGTAACTGCATAGCAACCAGACAGGGTTACCCTAGCAACCAAATAACAAATCACATATCTCAGCACCAGAAAATCATACAGACTTGCGGGTTGACTTTATTCACTCAGGATGGAAAGGAGGCTTGACAAGTTATCACCCTGGTAACTGCATAGCAACCAGACAGGGTTACCCTAGCAACCAAGTAATAAATCACATATCTTTGAACCAGAACTTCGTAGAGACTTAGGGGTTGACATATTTCACACCGGATTGCAAGGAGCCTTATGAGTATCACTTTGGTAACTGCCTAGCAACCAGATGGGGTTACCCTAGCAACCAAGTAACAAATCACATATATCTGCACTAGAAAATCGTAGAGACTTCCTGTTTCACTTATTTCACTCAGGATGGAAAGTAGCCTTGATATGTATCACTCTGGTAACTGCCTAGCAACCAGACGGGGTTACCCTAGCAACCAAGTAACAAATCACATATATCTGCACTAGAAAATCGTAGAGACTTCCTGTTTCACTTATTTCACTCAGGATGGAAAGTAGCCTTGATATGTATCACTCTGGTAACTGCCTAGCAACCAGATGTGATTACCCTAGCAACCAAGTAACAAATCACATATCTCTGCAACAGAAAATCTGAGAGACTTCCGGGTTGACTTATTTCACTCAGGATGGAAAGTAGCCTTGATATGTATCACTCTGGTAACTGCCTAGCAACCAGATGTGATTACCCTAGCAACCAAGTAACAAATCACATATCTCTGCAACAGAAAATCATAGAGACTTCCGGGTTGACTTGATTCACTCAGGATGGAAAGTAGCCTTGATATGTATCACTCTGGTAACTGCCTAGCAACCAGATGGGGTTACCCTAGCAACCAAGTAACAAATCACATATATCTGCACCAGTATATCGTAGAGACTACCTGTTTCACTTATTTCACTCAGGATGGAAAGTAGCCTTGATTTGTATCACTCTGGTAACTG
>JAVLUX010000032.1:395000-515000 GCA_032164185.1 Moxostoma hubbsi
ACTTTGAACTTTGAAAACTACTACTTATAATTACATCAAACTAGAAACCGTAAATCTTCAAACTTTTACAACTACTTCAAACTTTATGCTAGGCTTTCTCAAGCCAACCTAAAGTTTGTACTCAAACTTTTTAATCTAGTTATTATATTATTATATATTGTGATTATTATTGTTTTTCTAATTCTCGTATCACTCTGCTATCTCTACAAGTGAGATGATATAATAATGTAATTCATGTCCATTTATTTATATATTTGGCAAGTATTTGTGTAATAAGCAGGAAAATGAGCAGTCATTTCCATTTATCTTTGTATGCAGGGACAGTGTGTAGACTTGACTGTGCTTTTGATGAATTTACAAGGATTTTAGTCACACCTGCATGTATGTAGAATTGACCCAGTAATATTTATGCGAGCAGAACATGAAGAAGCCACTACTGTAGCCAGTTAATAGTTTCCCTGTTTTCTATATGGCACTTTAAATGCTTCAGAAGTCTTTAATCTCACAATTGAGAGTTTCTTAAAAATTTGATACAACTTTTTTTTTCCTCAGGTACAGTAAATGGCATTTCAAGAAACACTCTCAATCCAGCAATAGAAACAAATCGCAGGTTTGAGTTGAAGGATTCTTCTGCACATCACCATCATGATCAGTGTGAATTGAGTCATGCACTGGAGATTCAGACAATAGATTGTTTTTTTGTTGCCTATTAATAATCTACACTATGCACTTTAAAAGAGTGTTTCAGGTTCAATTAAAGTTAAGTTTACAAGATTCAAATTTCTGACTTTTAAACCCTTAAAAAGTTGGCCCCATTCACCTCCATTGTAAGTGCCTCACTGTTGCCCATATTAAGCTTTTTTTAAAGAAAGCGAGGCAACATTATGCCAGAAATGCTGTCGATTGAGCTTAACTTGTATTGAACTCGGACTATTACTTTAATCTGTCTGTCCTACGCTCTTAAAACTGTGCTACGCACTTTCTAGGATGTCATTGTTTATGCTATATTATGAACTGAAGTTTTCAGTTCAAAGCAATAATCAGAAATACTCCATGTTTTAGCACGTGTAAATAAGATGATTGTGCTGCTCACGTTAATGCGGGCAAGAAGGGAAACGACATAGTTGAAGGGAAGTTTTTCTGTGCTAAAATAACAAATGGAAAATGCTACAAATGAAAAGTCTCCTGATGATTTCCATTCTTGGTACTTGATGACTTTTTCTTCCAAAGTATTATGCTGTGCACAAACTTCAGGGACATTTCTTAAACCATATTGACAAAATAGTATTTTTATCATTTTTGTGTTACTTTTCCAGCATTATTATGAAACGTATAATAAATTGACATACACTTTCTTAAATTGTATTTATAAAAAACTATTTATATTTGATGCTTCTGTTTTAAAATAGTTTTACACTGTATTGTTGTATGTTCTGATGTTTTTACATTGAGACCAAACACTATAAACTTACTTGTTTTGTTGCAAATCATGAATGTAGATGATTGGGGTTGTTGGGATTGTAGACTAATATAAAAATGTTCTGTATGAACATTTGAAATGTTTGAAATGTTGAAATGTTTCAAGTGAGGAATGAAAGTCATTTTGTTGTCGAAAAGAAGTCCTAAGTACTTAATTTCTTTAACAACATTAATCGGTTCTCTATTAATGAAGAGTTCTGGATCATGATGAAGGGTTCGCTGGATACAGAAGTGGGTACAGACTGTTTTTGATTTAGAGAATTTGAATCCATTTTCAACTGACCACTGGTATATTTTGTGAATACATAACTGCAGTTGTCTTTCAGTTGTACTCATGTTCTTCCCTCTATAGCAGATGCAGAGATCGTCCACATATAGGCTGCAGAATATATTAGATCCAATGATATTCTCAATGCTGTTTATTTTAATGCTGAAAAGAGTTACAGAAAGCATGCTTCCCTGAGGAACTCCAATTTCTTGTTTGTGAATATCCGACAAGGTGTTTCCTACTTGGACTTCAAAATATCTGCTAGCCAAAAAATTGGAAATGAAGATGGGTAATCGTCCTCTAAAACCCATGTGGTAAAGATCTTTCAAGATCCCATATCTCCATGTTGTATCATATGCTTTTTCCAAGTCAAAAAAGACAGCGACAACATGTTCTTTTCTAATGAAACCATCTCTAATATAAGTTTCCAGTCGGATTAATTGATCCAAAGTGCACTTTCCACGTCTAAAGCCACATTGATAGTCACTTATTTGTTTCTTCGACTCCAGAGTCCAAACGAGCCGATTATTTACCATTCTCTCCATTGTTTTACAGAGGCAACTGGTAAGAGCGATTGGTCGATAGTTATTTGGATCTGAATGGTCTTTTCCTGGTTTAGGTATATAGGAATTACGGTTGCTTCTTTCCAGGAGGGTGGTATATGTCCAGAAGACCAGACAGAGTTGAAATTATCTAAAAGAAGAGATAATACTTTGGGGTAAGTGCTTTAAGAATTGATAGTGGATTTGGTCTGGCCCAACAGCAGTGTCATGGGAACATTTTAAAGAGTGTATTAATTCATCCATCTTGAAAGGTTGATTATATACTTCTTTGTTATCAGAACAGAAGTTCAATTTTTCCCTTTCCTGCTGTATTCGAATTAACTGGAACTCAGGGAGGCAGTTTTCTATGGACGAATTCTTTTCAAAAGATTCTGCTCATGTATTTGCTATATCCATTTCCTTTGTCTGAAGAATATCTAGTTTTTTAATATGTTGAATATTAAATCCATTTCCAATGCCCTTCATTTTGCGAATCATGTTCCAGATCCTCTTCATGGGAGTATAACATGTTAAACTTGATACAAACTGTCTCCAGCTTTCTTTCTTTGCTTCATTCAAAATTCTGCGAGCTTGAGCTCTACAAATTTTAAAAGATATAAAATTAGCCGTTGAAGGCTGTTTATTAAAAAGTCTTTCCGCCTTTTTCCGTGCCCCGATAGCTTTTTTACACTGCTCGTTAAACCAGGGGTTAGCTTTACAGTGCGATTTAGAGGATGTCTTGGGAATTGTTTCATTTGCAATATCAATTAACTGTTCAGTAAAAGTTTCTATAGAGTTCTGATTGTTTTGGGTTGCTGAAATACATTTTTCATAACACATAATTTCGAAAGAAGGCCAATTTGCTTTTTTAAGTTGCCATCTTGAAGGTCTTTGTTGGACATCCAATTTGGGAAATGAGGTAATAAGTGGAAAGTGGTCACTTCCACATAAATCGTCCCAGACCCGCCATGTACAATCTAAAAAAATTTCAGCACTGCATATATTCAAATCAATTGCAGAATACGTGCCATGACCTGGATGAAGGTAGGTTTTGGTTCCATCATTTAGTAAACACAAGTCATTATTATGTATAAAATCCTCCATTCTCTTTCCTTTAGCATCACATCGATCTTCTCCCCATAAAGGATTATGGCTATTAAAATCACCCATAAGTATAAATGGAGTCGGCAATTGTGCTACAAGTTTATCCAATTCTTCCAATGTAATAACTTCGCTGGGAGGTGTAGATAGAGCATAATGTAATGACTCTATGAAAGGTGATTCGTACTGCTATTGCTTGTATTTGGGTATCCAGTACAATGTGACTGTGAATAATATCCTTTTTAACCAAGACCACTTCATAAAAATGACCTCTTTAAAGATATTGGCAGGGGAAATCTGAACTATTGTCCCAACTTTAAAAAACCCTCATCCTGATACATTAAAAGCAACATCCCTACAGTAAATGGAACAACAGGACGGTGAACAATGACAGATTTTCTTAAGAGTTCAGCTCTAACATCCCACTTATATTGAGACAGAACAGCAGAAGAGTAAATAAGTGAAAGCACATCTTGCATTTGTTGAGAGCTTCTTCCTCATCATCCTCTTCCTCCTGATAGTGTTTGCCCAGGTCCAGATTTCTCCTCTAAACAAAATAATCTCGCAGCAGCTGTTGGGTCAATCGTCCATGTCAAGTGTTCAGTGATAAACATCCAATAGCACTTTTTGTCCATAAAAGTGATAAATCTGGGAAATATTGATTTATTCTCCATTGTTTACATCAGATCTCACCTTCATCATCGTTCTTCATCAAACTGCAATCTGAGCAGCATTCATGTTGTAAAACTGTATATGATCTTATATATTAGAGTCTCATAAACAAAACCAGCCGTCTCCAAAGTCTATTTTTAAAAATGTGGCATTTATTCATAATAGCCGAGCAGTGCAGTCAGATTTAGTGTTGTTTTGAGAGGCGGAGCCTTAATTTTACTCTGAACACTTCCAGCGATTTTACAGAGAATAAAAGCTGCAGGAACCTCATTTTGTGTTCGATCATCTTCAAATCTGAAACGTAACTTCTTTAGACTCGTGGCTTTGGGAACATTGTGTTTCTGGGTTGTTTTGGCACTTTTATTATTGTTTTTTTAGATTATAAAAACACGTTGAGCACAAAATATTTCCAATACTATAAACTTCAGCTTCTCTAACTTTTACATAATAGCAACATATATTAATTCTGAAACTTGTGAAATAAAGCCCAAAGTGTCTTTCAGAAGATACTACAACTGTGTCCATCCTCCAAAGGGTCCCGTAAATACAACCATTTAAGTTCAGGTCTGTCATTTTCATGGTTTGTGCTCATAAAGTGGCGCACATCAACAGGTTTCAAAATGAACAAACTAAATATCTCATAATAGTCTCTACAGTAAAATGGAATATACTCTGAAATATTACTTTGTTAAATACATTGATCAAAATGAATATCAATAAATAATCAGATAATGTATTTTTAGTCATTCAGGTATTGTTATTATATATTGTACATATAAATTATATGAAAATGCATGTTAAAATAGCTCGTATTACGCCTAACAAAAGAAGATTTCGCTGTAAAACTGTAGGTGGCGCCTCTAATAAGACCAGATCCACCATATATGGTTCGCCTTCACTTCTTCCGGGTATGTCAGCTCATCGTGTCTGGGCATCACGCTTGTGTGGCTCTGCGTGGACATGCAGCTCTTGCATGTCCACGCAGAGCCACACAAGCGTGATGCCCAGACACGATGAGCTGACATACCAGGAGGAAGATGATGAAGTCTCGAGATGAGTTGATGTTGCTCAATATGGGACTTAAACGACTGGTTTATTTGTTTCTATTTGTTATTCTTTATGCATGTCAACTCTATGTTCATTGCGGTAAGCAACTTGATATTAATTGTTTATGTTGAATTGTTTATTGCATGTATTATCAGTGGCGGATAGACTCGCCGTTGAATGAATAAGTTCAGCTCTTCTCAGTTTTGAGAATTAAATCTATTTTAAATCCCGATCTAAGGGTATGGAGTTACATGTTCACTGTTGTAATTCACGTGCACTGTTTATGCACAGCTGAGACTGTCGCGGGGCGCTCTTGGCTCGTGCGCGCACTTAATGCAGATAGATTATAACTCGATATCTCATGATTTATTGAATCATAATATATGTGTCTGTTGGCGCAGCCATTTTCGTGAATTATAACCGGTTATTTTAGTAAATTATACGGAGGAAAAACACAGACATCACTCGGCATTCTGTTGGACCGGAACATCTTTTATTTTCATATACCCATTTATGGATAGCAGATCACATACACGTGACACACATGAGGGCATGTATGAGGGCACACATACAAACTTTAACAGTGTCACTGTGCATTTCTTAAAGGACTGAAGTGAACATAAAGGAAGTCTTCGCCCCATTATACACCGCAACAAAAATACGTTTTTGATAACTGCATAGATGTCCACCCACTCATTCAATTGATGTGCAAATGATACATGTTAAAAAAACAGTAAAATACTTTTTCTCATTCTAAAGGCTGTAGTAACTTCCCAGAGGACAGACAGACTTACTAGTGCGATTATTACAGTATGATCAATTATATATTATTATAAATACTGAAATCTCACATGCAGTTACTACAGACTTTAGAATGTGAAAATATCATTTTGGTGAGTATTTTTCTAAAATAATTGATTATTGCACTAGGCGGATCTAGAAAAATATTTATGGGGTGGCGAGAGGGGAGGGGGGGGGGGCTAGGAATTTTTGAGGGGTGGCAACATATGGCAGACTTATATATACTTAATTTAATCACGTTTATCACAGTTTGATGAGAAATAGTATGTACACACTACAAAAGTGCACAGGCTGCCATTTACAAACTCATACAGACAAACTTAATCTCATGCAATCAATGTCTTGCTTTTGAGGTTTCATGTGAAACAGTTCATATTAACTCAAGAACAAAAAGGACAAACACAAGGATACACAAATACAAGAATAGAAAAGCATGATATTAGAGTTATATGACATCTGTAAATCTATTTTCAAAAAGCATAAAAAAATCTGGCATTTTTATTGTTGTATAAGACTGAGGGACGAAATTAGAATACAAGAAGAAATGGTGGAAAACACAATGGAGATCTTTTGATTTCTATGATTTTCTCCCATTTTCTCTCCCAGTTTGGAATGCCCAATTCCCAGTGCGCTCCAAGTCCTCATGGTGGCGTAGTGACTCCGTGCATCTTATCACGTGGCTTGTTGAGCACGTTACCGTGGAGATATATAGCACGTGTGGAGGCTTCACTTTATTATCCCACATCAATTCACACCTCACCACATGTCCCACAGAGAGCAAGAACCACATTATAGCAACCACGAGGAGGTTACCCCATGTGACTCTACCCTCCCTAGCAACCGGGCCAATTGTTTGCTTGGCAGACCTGGCTGGAGTCACTCAGCACGACCTGGATTCAAACTCGGGACTCCAGGTGTGGTAGTCATCGTCTTTACTCGCTGAGCTACACAGGCCCCGACTCAATGGAGTAATCGGGGTTTTCATGGTAATAAAAACAAAACAAAGGAGTGATTAACTTCGGTTGGACTGAAAATAAAGGAGCTTAAATCAACACAGAATGTATTCATTGTTGCGTTCAAAAAATACGAGGGCAGCAGTTTCTAATAGATGATGTTTTAATTAGTTATTTGATGCTATAAAAAGGGGGTGTGGCATCATGATTGACAGCTGTGATTGACAGCTTCTCTGAGTTTAGTAGTCACAGAGGTACCTGCAGACTTCCTTTCAGGAACGCCGGGAGGAGGTGAAGCCAAAACTCTTCACCTGATGAACGGAGCGAAGTCTCTATTATTTCAAAATAAGAGTCCCTGGTGTGTGTTTTCGCTTGTTTATAGTTTAAATTCACACGTTATGCACCAAATTTTTCTGGTTATCATTGGTATTTTGGTTGCACATTAACCTGCTTTTGGGATTTTATCAATTTTTCTAGAAATTGATCAAATAAAAAAACTATCGGATGATTAATCAGTTATGCGACTTTTCCATCACCTTAATTATTGGTATCGGCAAAATCCAAAAACGGTCAACCCATATTAAACATCTGAAATATACTCTGTCTAAAGATACCATGACTCCGCCCCACGATGATCACTACTGCGCAGACTCTCCAAATGATGTCATCAGTGCAAGATGGCAGCGCTCATTTCTGGGATATTTTGGCTTCATTTGTGTATTGTGGGAGGAAGTGGAGACTCGTCGTCCATCTTTATATACAGTCTATGGTTGCAACACATTGAGGCGGACTAAAACAAATAAACGGCGATCTGTGATTTACGTTCTAATACTTTTCAAATAAGCCCATTTTTCTACAATTATACTAAACCATAAATGATCTATTAAAGTTTCTTAAACCAACTTTATCCACAACAGCAGTCATGTTTATATCCAAGATGTTAATTTCAACAATTCAGTTTTTACCAGTGAATTGTGAATTCTTGATATCAGTAATTATGTTTGCACATACATTAGATGAGTTGGTGTTAATGCGAGTACTTTGACCTTTGAGCCTATAAAGAGTTCTTGTCTTGTCTTGCATTTCTTATTTTTCTTCAGAGAGACATCATCTTCACTATGTGTACACCGTTTCCCAGTCTGAATCTCTCCCTGGTCCTGTGTTCAGTGCTGTGGGTCTGTTTAATGACAGAAGGATCTCTCACTACCGTAATGAAGAACAAGAGTGGAAAATAGAGAGTGCGCTTGCAGATTTCTGGAGAGATGCTCCCAGAGAACCACCGGAGTCTAAACACTGGTTTCTAAATCTGATGACTATTCTGTCAAACTGCACAAGCTCCAGATGTCCTGGTCAGTCTGTTGGGTGTAGTTATATTGTCTTCAGGAATGTTGCTTATTAACTTCATTTTGAACTGTGGTAACTTCTAATCAGTACTTGCACTGTGATTGTAGAGCTCCATGTGCTACAGAGGAGATTTGGCTGTGAGGTGGAGAAACATCCTGATGGAACAGTGGAGACACTGAAGGTCTTTGATGAGTATCAGTATGATGGAGAGGATTTCATTGCCTTTAATTTTGACACCGTGCAATGGACGGATAAAAGTCTGCAAGCCAAAGAAACTAAAATGAGGTGGGATGGCGAAAAAGAACGGAATCACTACCTCAAAGCATACCTCAAGATCTGCATGGACTGGATATCCACATTTAATTCTTCAATAAAGAGTATGTGTCAGTCGAATCAGATCCTAAAGGGATATTCATCCAAAAAATACAAATTCTTTATTCATTATCTTGTCGTTCCAAAGCTGTATGATGTCATAATGTAGAACACCAAACGAGACATTTAGCAAATCTAAGCTGCTCTCTTCCATATAATAAAAGTGGATGGTGACCAGGGGCTGTCCCTAAGCAACCTAAAAGCACCGTAATGGTAGTCCATATGACTCATGCTTGACAACTGTGGTCACCATTCACTTTTATTATATGGAAAAGAGCAACTTGGACATTCTACTTTAAATAAGACCTTTTGTGTTTCATAGAGGAGAGAAAATCATACTGATTTCAACAGACATGTGGGTAAATCCTAACAACTTTTTATTTTGGGGTGAACTATTCCTACAAGTAATTCTATTTAACTAGCGGTGTCTGTTCATCTCTACTGGAGGAGTTGGGAAAAGAGTTTGATGTTTGTTCATCACAGACTCTTATTTGTCATTAAAATGACACATCGGTTAAACTTCAGTTTGAAGACAAATCGTTTTAAGTTCTGAAATGTGTTGACAGTTTAGGCCTTTTTTTAATAATAGAAACTACGTTTAGACTTTTTAAAACATTTGCTAATTTAATATATTGTTTTTTTCTACACTCCAGTTTATCCTGATATTTACATGTTTGCGTTTGAAGCTCCTTATGACAAAAGTAAGCTGATTCTGACCTGCATGGCCACCGGTTTCTACCCCCGAGATGTGAAGATGAACGTGACATTACTCGGTGGTCATTCTGAGCTTTCAAACTCATCTGAAGTCAGACCAAACCATGATGAAACCTTTCAGCTGAGAATCAGTGTGGAGATCAACAGAAATGATAAAGATGTTTATGAGTGTCATGTCATTCACAGCAGTTGGACACAGCCAGTTTCCAAAAAATGGGGTAAATATGACCATATTTTCAGTTACTATGTGCACAATTGATGTCCTCCAAAACTAATGGCAGCTCAGTCAGATTACTTCAAAACATAAAGTTCATTTTTAGTTGTTGCATGTTACTATACATATCTAAAGCAACTAAAAGGCATTTGCTTTGTATTTTGTGCCATATTGCATTTGTAATGTGTGCATTTGTTTGTCCTGCAGATGGAAAATGCAACAACTGCTGTGAAGAATCTAGATCCCGTTATTCAATAGTAGCAACGGTTGCAGTTGCAGTTGCAGTTGTCTGTCTTGTGTTTGTTTGTATAAAAAGACAAAGGTAAAGTGGTAAGTTCAATGATTTAAAATGATTATTATCACTATTTATTATGACACAGCTTTCTAGTTTACTCGTCTGTAAATGGTCAATCCAGGGTTCTGATATTTCTGAATAATCACGAAGGGATATTTTAGCGGTTATTATTATATTATTATATATTGTGATTATTATTGTTTTTCTAATTCTCGTATCACTCTGCTATCTCTACAAGTGAGATGATATAATAATGTAATTCATGTCCATTTATTTATATATTTGGCAAGTATTTGTGTAATAAGCAGGAAAATGAGCAGTCATTTCCATTTATCTTTGTATGCAGGGACAGTGTGTAGACTTGACTGTGCTTTTGATGAATTTACAAGGATTTTAGTCACACCTGCATGTATGTAGAATTGAGCCAGTAATATTTATGTGAGCAGAACATGAAGAAGCCACTACTGTAGCCAGTTAATAGTTTCCCTGTTTTCCATATGGCGCTTTAAATGCTTCAGAAGTCTTTAATCTCACAATTGAGAGTTTCTTAAAAATTTGATACAACTTTTTTTCCTCAGGTACAGTAAATGGCATTTCAAGAAACACTCTCAATCCAGCAATAGAAACAAATCGCAGGTTTGAGTTGAAGGATTCTTCTGCACATCACCATCATGATCAGTGTGAATTGAGTCATGCACTGGAGATTCAGACAATAGATTGTTTTTTTGTTGCCTATTAATAATCTACTCTATGCACTTTAAAAGAGTGTTTCAGGTTCAAGTTAAGTTAAGTTTACAAGATTCAAATTTCTGACTTTTAAACCCTTAAAAAGTTGGCCCCATTCACCTCCATTGTACGTGCCTCACTGTTGCCCAGATTTAGCTTTTTTTAAAGAAAGTGAGGGACAAGTTGAAATTCATTTTAGTGGTAATCAACATTATGCCAGAAATGCTGTCGAGCTTAACTTGTATTGAACCCGGAATAATTCTTTAATCTGTCTGTTTTACGCTCTTAAAACTGTGCTATGCACTTTCTAGGATGTCATTGTTTATGCTATATTATGAACTGAAGTTTTATGCTGGTATACATGTGAAGTAGAGATGGGGAAAAGATGCTTTGAATGGACAGTATCTGCTTAATATGTCAAAGCAATAATCAGAAATACTCCATGTTTTAGCACGTGTAAATAAGATGATTGTGCTGCTCACGTTAATGGAGGTGGGCATGAAGGGAAATGACATAGTTGAAGGGAAGTTTTTCTGTGCTAAAATAACAAATGGAAAATGCTACAAATGAAAAGTCTCCTGATGATTTCCATTCTTGGTACTTGATGACTTTTTCTTCCAAAGTATTATGCTGTGCACAAACTTCAGGGACATTTCTTAAACCATATTGACAAAGTAGTATTTTTATTATTTTTGTGTTACTTTTCCAGCATTATTATGAAACGTATAATAAATTGACATATATACTTTCTTAAATTGTATTTATAAAAAACTATTTATATTTGATGCTTCTGTTTTAAAATAGGTTTACACTGTATTGTTGTATGTTCTGATGTTTTTACATTGAGACCAAACACTATAAACTTGTTTTGTTGCAAATCATGAATGTAGATGATTGGGGTTGTTGGGATTGTAGACTAATATAAAAATGTTCTGATTCTAGATTTTGATGCAAGATATTTAAATAAACCTGTCAAATCAAATTTCTCATCTTATATTGTGAAACAAGCGGGACACACATACTCATATGAACAACTATAAATATTACACAAGTGGGAATTACGTAGTGAACCTGAAATGTTAAAACTATTTGATGATCTTGAAAGTTTCCACTCTAGACATTCTCAAGCAATTTCAAGAGGTGCATCCTGGGATGCTTTTGAAACAGAATTGAAGGATCACTTAGAAGACAATATGGCCGTATGTTTGTGCTGATAACATGGACTTCCTGGAGGAGGAAAGATGAGAAGAATATGCTGGTGAAATACTCAAAAACCAAAACATGACATAGGGCAGCAGACAGAGAGAAAATTATAAAATAAGAGGTCACACCGATGCCGTAAAATATTCTGGCCACAGCTCGTCCTGAGAACTTCTCATCGCTAGGACAGGAAGCCCATGATGCCCGCACAGATCTGACACACCCAGTCCCTCATCTGAGGGAAAAACAAAAACAAACATCATGCTACATAAGCCAGCATTCATAAATAAATGATGTGGATCAGACTTCTCACATACTTCCATCTCTAACAACAGGGGCGACATCTACATCTCAATCAAATCAACTCACAATTGCATTTAAAAACAAACTTTTCCTCCAACATTTTAAAAGCCACTTTAGAAGTCAGATGATATGCTTGATTTTAGAGTACATGTAAGGAATATTTCAGATAATTTACAACTTTAATCTAAATGGATGTGTCATATTTGGTCCAAAAAAATAAAAAATGTAGGAAAATGTTTAAAGCAGTACTTTAAAGCAGTAACCAGTAAAGACTTACTATGGAAACCTAGCATGCAGGCGGACATGATGGTTTAAATGCAGAAATGTAAAGTTTTCTATTTTTGTTAAAGTGCTTGTAATGTTTCAAACTTGTTACAAACACATGTGATGTTGATGCATTATGGTTACACTTTCAAAGTGTGCCTTCAATCATTTTAAACACACGCTTAACCTATTTTTAGGTACAGACATTACATTAAAAAAAAAACTCTATTACTTTAATGTCCATGCACAAGTTGATGCTTTCTTAGCAAACCTTTCTTTGATGAAACGTCACAGTCAAACTGTCATATTGACCCCATTTCCACTTGGTATTAAGATGTATTTCGGATGATCCGATCACTTGTGGTCAGCGCTAAATGCAGGTGTAAACCTTTTGTGATCGGATCACAAAAACCACATACGAATTTAGTCAAAAAATGCATTAGAGGTATAAATGTTACCAAACTAGATCATTCATCCTTAAAGCCCTGGGCACTGGCCCCATTGGCCCGGTCGGTAATCCATCCTTGATGGTAGCTACAGTGTAAAATATGCAGATAAATAACTAAAATATACTGCAAACTTATTCTATTGTTATAAAGACAAAAAAACAAACATATTTGCTCAAAATAATGCAGAAAAGAGGAAGACCGATATATTGGTGGTTTTATCGTTATGGTTTTACCCATATATCGGCCTTCCTCTATTCTGCATTATTTTTACCGATATACACCGATATATATCTTACTGATATATCGGTCTACCTCTATTCTGGATTATTTTTACCGATATACACTGATATATATATATATCTTGCCGATATATCGGTCGACCTCTATTCTGCATTATTTTTACAGATATACACAGATTTATATCTTAACGATATATCGGTCTACCTCTATTCTGCATTATTTTTACCGATATACACAGATATATATATCCTGCCGATATATCGGTCTACCTCTATTCTGCATTATGTTTACCGATATACACATCTTATCGATATATCGGTCTATCTCTATTCTGCATTATATTTACTGATATACACCAATATATATCATACCGATATATCGGTCTACCTCTATTCTGCATTATGTTTACTGATATACACCAATATATATCATACCGATATATCGGTCTACCTCTATTCTGCATTATATTTACTGATATACACCAATATATATCATACCGATATATCGGTCTACCTCTATTCTGCATTATATTTACTGATATACACCAATATATATCATACCGATATATCGGTCTACCTCTATTCTGCATTATTTTTACCAATATACACCGATATATATCTTACCGATATATCGGTCTACCTCTTAATTTTTTCTGGTTATTCTTGGGATTTCTGTTTAACAACAGACTGCATCTGGAATTGTATTAATTTTGCACTATTATAGTCATAGTAAGATTTTTTTTATTTTTATATTCTATGAATCGAGTTTGGAAATAATTGGCCAATTGATTGGTTAACACCCTTTTCCACCACCTTAGTTATCAGTATTAGCAAAATCCACTATCGGTCGACCTCTATTCTGCATTATTTTTGCAGATATACACCGATTAATATCTTACCGATATATCGTCCGACCTCTATTCTGCATTATGTTTACTGATATACACCAATATATATCATACCGATATATCGGTCCACCTCTATTCTGCATTATTTTCACCGATATTCACCGATATATATTTTGCCAATATATCGGTCTAGCTCTATTCTGCATTATTTTTACCGATATATGTCTTACTGATATATCGGTGTACCTCTATTCTGCATTATTTTTACCAATATACACCGATATATATCTTACCGATATATCGGTCTACCTCTTAATTTTTTCTGGTTATTCTTGGGATTTTTGCTTAACAACAGACTGCATCTGGAATTGTATTAATTTTGCAGTCTTATAGTCATAGTAAGATTTTTTTTATTTTTACTTTCTATGAATCGATTTTGGAAATAATTGGCCAATTGATTGGTTAACACCCTTTTCCACCACCTTAGTTATCAGTATTAGGAAAAATCCACTATCGGTTGCCCTCTATTCTGCATTATTTTTACAGATATACACAGATTTATATCTTACCGATATATCGGTCTACCTCTATTCTGCATTATTTTTACAGATATACACTGATATTTATCTTACCGATATATCATCTACCTCTATTCTGCATTATTTTTACCAATATACACTGATATTTATCTTACCGATATATCGGTTTACCTCTATTCTGTTTTCTTTTTACAGATATATGTCATACCGATATATCATGTACCTCTATTCTGCATAATTTTTTACCGATATACATTGATATATTGGTCTACCTCTATATGTCTTACCGATAGATCGGTTTACCTCTATTCTGCATTATGTTTACCGATATACACCGGTATATATATATTTTTCCAATATATCGGTCTACCTCTATTCTGCATTATTTTTTATCGATATATGTCTCACCGATATATCGGTCTACCTCTATTCTGCCTTATTTTAACCAATATACACCAATATATATCTTACCGATATATCGGTCTACCTCTTAATTTTTTCTGGTTATTCTTGGGATTTTTGCTTAACAACAGACTGCATCTGGAATTGTATCAATTTTGCACTCTTATAGTCATAGTAAGATTTTTTTTATTTTTATGTTCTATGAATCGATTTTGGAAATAATTGTTCTCTGCATTACTTTTTATATATATCGGTGTACCTCTATTCTGCATTATTTTTGTACCGATATGCACCGATATATATATCTTACCGATATATCGGTTTACGTCTATTCTGCATTATTTTTACCAATATATGTCTTACCGATATATATATATATATATATATATACCTCTATTCTGCATTATTTTCACAGATATACACCGATATATATCTTACCGATATATCGGTCTACCTCTATTCTGCATTTTGTTTACTGATATTCACTGATATATATCTTTCCGATATATCGGTCTACCTCTATTCTGCATTATTTTTACCAATATACACCAATATATTTCTTACCGATATATCGGTCTACCTCTTAATTTTTTCTGGTTATTCTTGGGATTTTAGTTTAACAACAGACTGCATCTGGAATTGTATTAATTTTGCACTCTTATTGTCCTAGTAAGTTTTTTTTTTTTTTTTTTTTACATTCTATGAATCGATTTTGGAAATAATTGGCCAATTGATTGGTTAACACCCTTTTCCACCACCTTAGTTATCATTATTAGCAAAATCCACTATCGGTCGACCTCTAATGCAGAATGCTGAATTATAGCTAGTAAGAAAAATACATTACAATACAAGGAACATTTGCTCATACCCGCCACTGTGGCGGGCGAACTGTAGGACTTCTCGGAGTGACATATAACAAGACATGGCGCTAGCCACAAAGACATGCATTTGAAGAAACACACTTGCTTATATTTTGAAGAAAAGATGAAAGAGCCTCAGAAACTCTCACATTCTCCTGGACATGCATATGTGCTGATTTGTCATGTATTATTAAAACTTATTTCCAGAATGTCAAAAAGATATCTTATTCTCTCCTTACCATAACAGGCACATACAAAGATTCCTAAATAAATAAAATCCCAGATGCAGTTTATTGTTCAACCATAATACCTAAAATAACCAGAAAAAAAAATAAGATTTGCGGCATAATGCAGGACTTTTATGCATAAGCAAGCCTTCCAAAAAGCAACTAACGGCATGGATTAATTGGTAAAACCGATATATCGGTCTACCTCTTTTATAGAATGTAAAAAAAAAAACAACAACCATCTTTCCTTACTATTTCAGGCACAGACACAGAATCTACAAGAATCCAAATACTAATAAAATCCCAGAAGTGCTGCTATAAGTTGTTATAGACAACTGTAAACAGCCTACAGTACTATAATAAACCATTTTACCAATTTGAAGCAAGTGCGAATGAGATTTGAGATATATGGCGGAAACAAAGATTTTCAGTACTTAATTTCAGTAATGATCCTCACACAAATCTTGTTTGACTTCAGAAGGATTGGAATATAGCACACAAGATGTATGGACTACTTTTTACCTTTTTATATTTTTTCACTTTCATTGTATGCAAGTGAGTTTTTGGTGGACCTGGTTGAAGACGAGGTGAATAATTCGGTAATATATTTAAGAGTGATACTTAGCATTGACTTTAATGAATTAACACATTGTTTATAAATAAATGCAACAGTTTTATGTCAGTTTGTGGGACTCACCTGACTTTGACAGTGTTCCTTACTCTAGATTTAGCAGCTCTGACCTCCTTCTCATCCACCTCTCCCACTAGATTTCTTGGTTTTATTTTCACACCTGGTATCCTCCAACGCTCCCTCCTCAGCTTTTCCTTTCTTCTTTCCTTGTTTTTTTGGGATGATCTTCCTCAGCTGCCTCTCCTTTCTTAGTTTTCCGTCCTTTTTTACACCTCCATCCTTCTCGTGTGATTCATCCCCCTCATCCTCAGCTTCTCTTTGTCTTTTTCGACTCTTTTCTTTTCACTGTCTGCCTTTGGGATTTCAGCAGCATCTTGGCCGTTTCTGGCTTAAGTTTTGCATTTCTATGTGTGGCAGCAGCACTCGCCTACTCTGAGCCTAACTCAGCATCTTTCATGGTAGTCACCTCATTTCTGTGATTTACCCTTTCACCAGCAGGCCCCAGGGAGCCAGTTTCAATGTCCAGCCCATCAATGCCTCCTACTGGTGACTTTACTGGATCTGTCCCTAATTCAACCACTGAGTTTGTGGGACTACTTGAACTTCATTTGACACCATTTTGTTTGTAAAATTAGGCTGTAAAAATACCCCCAAAAAAGTTGGTTTTCCTAGTTTACCCAGAATTCCCAGAGATAGGTTTCCAGGATGCCTCCACTTCATTGAAGACCTGGCTGCCTACTAACCAGCCACTATCCACTATCATGGACTGCTTCAGGAATTGGACCTTATCCACGCTCTTGTGTGCCGACCTCAAGGCTGGAGACCAGGACTTGGATGGTGTGATTGAAGGGAATGGATCCGATTGCTCATCCTCAAATTCTGCGCTGCTGGTCTGCACAGGTGGAGACTGCCGTCTGGGAATGTGTTTGAGGGCTTTGGTGTGTGGGTCTCAATACTTGGTGTTGTGTTGGAGTCTGGAGTGTCCTTCAATGGTTTGCTTGGTGTTCGACGAGGGGTCACTACATTCTCCAAAGAAAATGACCTTTAATAGAGTTTTGCAAACATAATGAGATATAGTTGCTGTTGTTGTATTATTACAGGACCATCTAGTGGCCAGTTAACCAAATGACACTACTAAATATTAACAACTAGATTTTTACATTTTCTGAAGAAAATGTGAGTGGTGCTTGCCCATCAAAAAACTTGACACCATGATGCAACACTGTTAAATAGACATTTCTAAATAAGAATATTTGTAGAATTTAGGATTAAAATGCGCATTTGAACCTGTTTTAGGTCAGTTAGGATATCTACTTTATTTTAAGAATGTGAAATGTCAGAATAATAGTATAGTATGTGTATGTAAACTTCTGATTTCAACTGTTTACATTATATATAAATCAATTTTGAAAGCTATGGGCCGATTAATTGGTAATTGGCCTTTTCAACCACTTTAGTTCGGTTGTTCAAACCCATTACGTTAAGAATGAGCAATAGTAACAGTTTTTATGTTTGTCTTAGCAAACTGCAGTAAATAAGCAAAGTAATTAATATAAATAACATAAAGCTCTTTCACTGCACACAGATGTTTTCAAATCTCTATAATAATGTTATATTTACCTTTGTCAAAGATCCAAGATTGTTCTTCAGCTTCATGCTGAAGTATTGGCCAAAAGCTTTAAGTGGCTGATCATCTGATTTTAAGGACATACATATTTGGAAAACATTCATTTCAAGTCTAACATGGAAACAAAGTGACAGTAACAATGGCCATATAATTTACATCTCATCTCCTCTGGAGCTTTATCAGTTACATCCTTCAAAAGAAAATATATTTATGTGCATTAATAATGATTTAAAACAATGACATTTTTCATTATGTAATTCAACAAACATTAACAACATATATCACTTATTGTTATGAGTCACGCTTCTCACCACCAGAGAGCTCCATCATCCAGGTATTGACTTTAACTCTCGGGACTCTATTTCCCATAATCCCCATTCCTGGCACTGATTACCAGCTCACCTGTTTCTCATTAATTCAGCTGTTTAAGACTCACTCTCACTCTCTCTCATTGCAAAGTTTTGCCCAGGCTGACATTTCTGAGCGTGGCCTGTGTTACTACCTAGCACATTTACGGGTCTCTTCAGGTTCGGGCACACATTTTTGGACCCGTGAAGACCCCTAATCTCAGCTCTGTTGACTCATCATTACACTTATATTATTTTAAAGTTCTATTGGTCCATTCTGTGTCAATGCAACCAGAGGTCTCCAGCTCAGTTTTGATATTTGTATTTTTCTGGTGAAAGAAATACATAAATGAAGATGAAAGCCAAAATATTAAATGCAATGGAGGAATATTTTCTGAGTAAAACACAAAAACACAGATAAAAAAAATTTACCTTAGAAAGGTGGCAGCATCATTTTTTTTTATTTTTACACAGAGATTGGTAAGTCTTACTAAAATCGGTTGACTTTAGCAATCCTTGTTGCATTATCTGCCAATGGTGCGAGTCCAGATTTGGAAAAACATTTGTGTGTTTTTCTTTCTCCCCCAAAGTTGGCGTGCATGTACCACAAGAAGTATTAAAGATATCTTAATATCCTTTTAGATTCTGGTTCAAAACAAAGATCCATTTGAGTGTCTTCATTTATAAGGTCCTATATGGTTCAGTCCCAGAGATATGTGGATCTCAATGTGGCTCCATGTGCAAATAGTTGAATTTTACCCATTTTAAATGGTTGAAAACCAAATGTGGGTCACTTTGTATAAAGCTGTCAATATCTTGATTTATTAAGAAAACGCGAAACATGGCTATTAGCTGGAGCAATACCATTATTTCACCTTTGGATGTCAGAAATGCACATCTACAAAGCTCTGGAACACATTATTTATCCTTTGAATGTCTTCCTCAAAGTGATACTGATACCTGTGAATGTGGCTGACTTGTATATAGCACTCATCGGTACGTACTTGCCACTTGAATGACTTGGATCATGAAGGACACAAGAACATCCTGCCTCTCATCATCAGACTTTTGGCGTGTAGCTTGTAGTGTAACTTGCTACTTTCTCTGAAGTGCAGCTTTTAGCTTAACACACTAAAACAGTTAAATTCATTAGAACAGACATTGATGAAAATAATCGGTTTAATAGTGATACCAACATTTTTTATGATGTGTAAAACGGCTTTTCTTGGCTCCTTGACAATTCACATTGAACGAATCTGCCGAAAATGCAAAGTCAAACTGTTCACGTGCACATCCCCAGTTAACATGATCCCCAAAACACAGTCAGTTTAAAACTTACTCTTTACATTTACATTTTAACCAAACTAAAAGTATCTTGATGTTAAAAAAAATTGATGTCCGCTACCCAAAATATTTGAAACAAAATACAACACAAGAAAACACAATATAAAGACATAAACACAACACCTTATTTAGTTTCCTGTTATTTGTTTTGGAAGAAATATTGCTCCCATTTTTTTAACATCATTTACATTAAAAAAGGGCTGTTGTAAAGTTCATTTTATTCAATATATTAAATTACATATTAAAAGTTTGAATTCAGATGATATTACTATATAAATATGAATACAGATGAGTAAATATCCTTCCTCTTACATCACACTATGTTTGGAAATTAAATTAAAATACAATAAATTACAAAGTTCTCTTTGGGCTTTCATTCTATTTATTCTTATTTCAAGCACCTCATTGTTTTCAGAATCAATTGCCTTTTGTAAAGTTCTCCTTCAAAAACTAAATCACAAACAGAGCTCTTTCAGTCAGAGTCGAGTATACAGTGATCAAATGTTGCTTTTCACATCAAAGCAACCCACATGGTAGCTTCTGCCCGTAGAGACCACCCGTACAATCTCGTTTGAACCCTGTTGACGTAAACAAACATAAAGCAAACTTTCAGACAAATAACTGGTTCAAAGGACATATGTGAGTTTCAATAAATATCAAACACAATTTCCCCAAAAGAAACATATGGAAATGAACCTCAGTGGGAAGGATGAGCTGTCCACACACTGCACAGGGTTTAGCCAGAAACCTGTTCGATAAATATAGTGTTATAGAACAAACAATAAGACTTTCAAGAATCACTGGATTAAGGTGGGAATGTTAATATCTTATAGATGATATTTGAATATTTGTAATATTTTAACCCTTTCTCAGAGGAAAATATCAGTTTGCTCTTTGAAAGATCAGGAGATAGAGGCCTCAAGAGGCACACTAGCGACTGACGCTAGTGGCTGTAGCCTTTAGCCTCCTCGTTAGCGCGCCCAACTCCTCCCATGCTGGAGATGCCGGTTTGAATCCCACTCGGAGTGGGACAAGCAGGACTGGTAACAGTGATGCCGTGACCGGGATGGGAATAAGATTTGATGCTAAAGGCTGTAGCCTCCTTGTTAGCGTGCCCAACTCCTCCCATGCTGGAGACGCCGGTTCGAATCCCGTTCGGAACGGGTCAAGCAGGTATGGTTACAGTGGTGCCATGACCCGGATGGGAGTGAGGTTTAGGGGGGTGATTGTAACGGCAGTCAGCTGGTATGTGATAGCTGTGCTGTGTATAAACCTCACTCCCCTGGCCTCAAGAGGCGCACTAGCGACTGATGCTAAAGGCTGTAGCCGGTGCAAATCCTGCTCTGAGCGGGTCGAGCAGGACCTGTTACAATAACATAGTTTCGATAATTTGATGTTGGAAGAATTTGATTGGAAATGTCTCTGTTTTGTTTACCTCTGGTAATCTTTCACACAATAAATCTTGTTTTGTGTGTCGACACTAAACGGCTGTCCCTCAAGCTTCTTATTACAGACGACACAGCGGAAACAGTCGGGATGGAAGGACTTTCCCAACGCCTGGAGAACCTACACAAGGTCAAAGGTCATCAGGATAACAGTGCTAATGGAATATGAGGAAACCACTGAAGAAATACTGATTATACACTGAAGAAAACTATATTACGGCTGACCATATCTGTGATTAAGTAACCACAGAAAGAGCAGACCTCTGCAAAGTGCTTGACGCTGGAATACTATAAAAGATAAATAATTGATTATTAATAATTGATTGATTGTTTTGAGTGCAAGAAATAACAAATAAAGACACCAACCAAATAATCTTCCTCACAGTACACCCTTCCAGAAAAGTAATAAAACGGCTTTCCACAAAGTTTTTTGCCTGCGTGAAGAAAAAAAGCAAATGCACGGATGAGATCTTAAGATTCATGATGTGTGCTTTTGTATAGGTTTGCATGTACACGCATGCCAAATTAAATGTCAAATGTCACTACATGCAATATTAGCAGTAACTCGTCTGAAATATCCTTTCAGAAATGTTCAATGGTGCTACCATGATACAGTTATGGTATATGGATACTTTGATATATGAATGCTCAGCATATTTATATTGTGTTGAGTAAATGATAATCCGAGGTGCTTCAAAGAATACTATGGTACATGTCCGAAGTACTCGAATGTCATCAGCATTGTGTTATATCTGACTGGCCATAATAGTTGTGAAGTCTTACTGCAGGTGAAGCAGGTAAAGCAGCGATCATGAAACAGTTCACCCATGGCTTGACATGCTTGATCTGCTCTGTAAATGTCTCCTCTGCACTTCACACAAGTACCTGTGACAAAACACAATAGATTGTAACACTTGTTAATCCTTCATTTCAGTACATATTTTGCTGGCTACCCTTCTTAAAAGTTTGACTGATTATACATACTTAAGTATTGTATATATAAGTACTTAAGTGTGTGTGTAAATGTAATGTATATCATTTATACAGAGCTAATGAGGCACTCATATCAGGCTTGTACAATAAGAAGAGAAAGTTACTGTTTAAGGTGAAAGGGCTGTCGTTGTGATGGTACTCTCAGGGGACTTTTTCTGTATCTAGTAAAAATGTTCAACTCATTTTAGGTGCATAATTGTGCCATAAGGACCAACTGTGTACCTTTAAATGTACATTTTTATGAGAAAAAAAGAAAACATAACTTTTTGTCTCATTAAGGGTACAAATATGTACCAACAAGAAGGCAACCACCCCTGTCACAGCCATTGTACCTTAAGGAGTACTTTTTTTAGGAGTGTAGTAAAACGCTGATAAAATGTATTAAATGTGCCTTTGGCACTTAAAGGGACAGTTCACCCAAAAAAGAAATTTCTCTCACCATTTACTCACCCTCGAGCCATCCCAGATGTGTATGACTGTCTTTCTTCAGCAGAACACAAATGAAGATTTTTAGAAGACTGTATCAGCTCTGTAGGTCCATACAATGCAAGTGAATGGTGACCAGAACTCTGAAGCTCCATAAAGGACATAAAGGCAGCATAAAAGTAATTGATACGACTCTAGTGGTTAAATCCATGTGTTCAGAAGCGATATGAGTGTGGGTGAGAAACAGGTCAATATTTAAGTCCTTTTATACTTTAAATCTCCACCTTTGACCAGCCTCAACCAGTAAGTGGCTGAATGTGAAAGTAAAACTGTAGATTTACAGTGAAAAAGGAATTAAATATTGATCCTCAACCACGACTATAATTTTGCTTCAGAAGACAAGGATTTAACCACTGGAGTCTGTTATGCTGCCTTTATGTGCTTTTTGGACCTTCTGAGTTCTGGTCACTATTCACTTGCATTGTGAAGACCAACAGAGCTGAAATATTCTTTTGAAAATCATCGCTTGTGTTCTGCAGAAGAAAGTCATACTCGTCTGATATGATGAGAGAATTTTCATTTTTAGGTGAACTATCCCTTTAATGTTGATTTCCTCAAAATCATGGTTACACTGAGCCACTTACAACGACAGCGAACGGGGCCAGTGATGTTACAATAGGCATGGTTTCCAAAGTTTCGCCACAAGACATGAAACTTTATACATGTTTACATGATTTTAGTGTGACAGAATCGTTGACTAATTTTATCTACATAAAGTTATATCCAATATAATGACAATGACACCCTGTTTTGGATATAGACTACAGAGCGGTGTTCCAGTGTTCAGTCAAGCGAGCACTGTCTGGGCCTGGTCTATACCGTGTGTTTGTATTAGTTTGCATAAAGTCAGACATGATGTTATCCCTTATTCAGGGGTTATTTATTATGAACCAAACCTCCCTGTACTCCAGAAATACAGAGAATGGTGGGAAAAGTTGAATCTTCTTACAGTTGTGCATTCTTCTGTATGCATTTCTTTCTTAGCCACAATTCAGTTTTTTAACCATTTTTTATGTATTTATTTTTTTCCTTTGTATTGCAAATTATTCCAGCATTTACATTTTTGTCTTTAGCATATTTTGGAAAATAATTATGAATGCAAAATAATGTAAAAATAATGTTGACTACTAATTGAGCATAATACTGTGATGCATGAACAGATGTACTACTCCACTAATAAAAGTGTCTTTAATGTGTTAAATTAAGCATTCAAATGTAACACATGGCAAAAAAACAAAAAAGAACATAGTGAAAAAGAAATTGAGGTCTCGCACGCACCCCCACCTAATCCAACAGAGAATGTATACCCCTTACTACACACCCCACCCCCCCAAAATAAGAGTTTAGAGCCCCTGCCCCCACGAAATGTCTGTGCACGTCCCTGAAACAAAGTGACAAGATCACATTGTTAAGAAATTTAAATGATTGTTAGTATTTTTGCATGAAACTTTTACAAAGATTGTTTTTTTGCATTATGTAATTTTAGAGGCATTATTGCAGTTACAGAGTTTCACAGAACTGTCATATTGTCTCGTGAACAATTCTTTAGCTTTCCACTTCAAGCATGGTCACAATACACACTTAGATTGATAACAGACATGGATCTTACCAAAGCACAGAGCGTTTGTGTCCATTTTCTGTGCGATGTAGACAAGAACAGTAAAGACTCGTGAACTTCTGCGTGTAGACAGACTCTGTCTCCGACTGTAAGTGGAGAACATACTGTGAATTCTCTAGTGTGTGAGGGTGTATTTATATGTATTATAGTGTGTGTGTGTGTGTGTGTGTGTTGTGTGTGTGTGTGTGTGTGTGAGTGAGAGGGAGAGAGGGAGAGGAGGGACGCTGTGAAGGCCTTGATGGGTAGATATGATATCAAATAACAGTTACAGAAATACTCAAACCAGCCGTCTGGCACCAACAATCATCCATCCGATTATCTAATCAGCCAATCATGTGGCAGCAGTGTATAAAATCATGCAGATACGGGTCAGGAGCTTCAGTTAATGTTCACATCAACCATCAGAATGGAGAAAAAAAAATGTGATCTCAATGATTTGGACCATGGCGTGATCATTGGTGTCAGATGGGCTGGTTTGAGTATTTCTGGGATTTTCACACACAACAGTCTCTAGAATTTACTCCGGATGGTGCCAGAACACAAAAACATCCAGTGAGGGG
The DNA here is from genome assembly GCA_032164185.1 of Moxostoma hubbsi. Taxonomy (NCBI): domain Eukaryota; kingdom Metazoa; phylum Chordata; class Actinopteri; order Cypriniformes; family Catostomidae; genus Moxostoma; species Moxostoma hubbsi. The sequence continues at coordinate 419,911 of JAVLUX010000032.1, forward strand.
CAGTTCTGTGGACGGAAATGTCTTGTTGATGAGAGAGATCATCAGAGAATGACCAGACTTGTTAGGACTGACAAAGTCTACAGTAACTCAGATAACCACTCTGTACAATTGTGCTGAGAAGAATATCATCTCTGAATGCTATACTGAGATGCGGGTTGGCGCTGATTTGGCGGCACGAGGGGGACCTACGTACATAATATTAGGCAGGTGGTTTTAATGTTGTGACTGATTGGTGTATGTAAAGTAATTAGACGGGCAAGGAGGAGGCGAGAACCGGCTTGACAATGTAAATAATATTTTAATGATCAATTTAAAAGACAAACACACTCATGACGGACATGTCCGTAAACGATCCCTCTCTCATCGCACCACCGTCTGCCATCGTCCTTTATCCCTCTCGGAGGCTTGATTAGCCTGATACGGGACTGGGTGTGTATCGTTATGACCCAGCCCCGCCCTCCCACAGTGTATATATACAATATTAGGGTAGACCGATATATCGGTTTTACTGATTAATTGGTGCCAATAGTCTAATTTCAAACATTTGCTGATTAAACAGTTTTGGTTTATAATATTAGTAAAATTGCACTTCTTTTGAGGAAATGCTTCTTAGTTGTTAGAAAATGTTTTGGTGTATTTGATGATTCATACATTTAAATGTATTATTATTATTTCAGGGTATTTTAAAGATTTGTATGTCACATTCCATCAAATTAAATTGTGCACTTTTAACAAAATTACAAAAATAATAATAATAACTTTTTTTGTGTGTCAAATTTACACAAACCAATTTGATGGACTTTTGTTATTAAATTGAAATGCATTCATCTTAAATGAGTTTTTTGAGTGTAATTCTGATTATTGTTGATATCTAGCACATTTGTTTACTTATTTTTGCAAAACAGTTAAAAAAGATCATCCGCTGTGAAACTTTTGTGAAAACACTTTCATTATTTATTGTTTTGAGAAACATATCTTTCTTTTGGAAAATGACATCATGGTGTTGGATGTTTTGACTGTAGAGTGGGTTTTAATATGTCAGGCATGGGAAAAAAAGCTGTCCATTTTTGTAACCACAGGGCTCCTTTATGAGACCAAAGTCCACTAATGGGATGATTTTCTAATGTACTATCAGTTGCGCCTCCCTTTTTAAAAGGAATGTTTTTCAATAATGTATTTCCTGGAGTCACAAAGTTTCATAGCTGCAACGGTAATGCATTCATAATAGTATTAAGTCGAAATGTGTGGCAGGAGACATTAGAAATAAACAGTATGAAAGTATGTTGGGTGTGATACCGGTTGGTTGAGTTATGCAAGCTTTTATCTATCATGCTTTGTGACTTTTCCCTTATTTAAGTACTGTAAGTGCCTTAAAGCTGTTGACATAGAAGTGACTGGAATGCTCTTGTCCTAAAAGGCAAGTGAGGACTCATTGCATGAAAACACATTTACATGTAGTAAGTGGAAAGCATTTGCATTGACAGACAGGTGGAAACATTTGTAAAAGAGGATACAAGACCACATTAATAACAATATTAATTAAAATTAATTAATTAATTAATAAAAGGCATTTTAATCACATTCAGGCCTTTTTATTTTTTCATTTAAAAAAATGGATTACCATAAAAAATTCCAGACTGATGAAACATTTTTTAATCTTAGGTTAGGTTTACAGTAGAAACCAAAACCCCGTATTTATGTACAGCAGGCTACATGCATTTTTCAAGCTAGTGTCACAATTAAAGACTGCAGCAAACTTTTGTGTATTTACGATCAAATACAATTGATATTGAATATATTAAAATTTTATTGTAATGTGCATTGCACAGAAATGCCAGGCCACAACTTCTGCTAAAACTACCTGCAGGAGGAATTATTTATTTTATTTATGCCCAATAAAGGCTTGGCTCATGAATTTTAATCCCATTTTGCTGAGGTCAGAAAGGTGTGGGACAAGCAAAATAACAGTGACTCAGAACTAACTTTTTAAGTCTTTAAAATTCTGTTTGAATTGTTGTGTGTCAATATTTTTTACTTTTAAATCACTAAAGTAGCAAAAAAAAAAGAAAAGTTAATTAACATGAAAAGACATGAATAGGTGTCTTTTCTTTTTTTTGAGTTCTTTTTTTGTTTATCTTTTTTTTGTTTTTTTTTGTCATCCAATCTGTTGTGTTTTTACGATTATCATCATCCTATAAATGCTTCACATTTTTATTATATGTTTACATTTATTTTTTGTTATCTGATCAACCTTAAACAGTAAAAGAAATGCCTTATTTATTATTATTATTAGTATTACATATTATATGCAGCTGATGTTGCCTACACACTATCAGAGCTGTTTTTTATTTATTTTTATTGCACAACACATACAACCAGAGACACCCACATAAGAGTACCGGTTATAGTGTAGAACAAATAATAATTTTATAAATAAATAAATAGATAAATAAGCACTTAAAATAAATATTTTTCAATTATATTAAACTATTTTTCAAATGAGTTATAATACTTTGATTTTTTTTATTAATAATACATTTAAAAGACTCAATAAATACAAATAAATCAGTTTTAAAAGTCTAGTTTGTCTCATGAATACTAACTCGTCCATGGTGACGTTCTTTGTTTGCCTTCCAATGAGGAACGATTAGCTCATGAATATTAACACTTTCATATTGACGTTCTTTGTTAGTCTTCCAATGAGGAACGCTTAGCTCATGAATAGTAAGTGAATCCTCGGGCTCGACTGAAACGCTCTTTTCATCAATCTTAACTAAAGAAAAGTCAAGAAGGATGCCAGTCTGTCTTATAAATGCGAGCAATGATTCAAATATTGTGTGTCGTGCTCTTGTGGCTTGAGCTGTATGGATGAATCGATTTTTGCATGATTTGTGTAATTATTAAATAAATTCAGGTGGGTATCCATCAGATTATTGTTTTTTTTATAAAAGTAAAAGTGTTTATTGAATAACGCAGTCACTTTACCTGCTGTTCTACACTTCTGAACGCATGTCTGAACAGGTAGCGTGCGCGCGCGCGCACAAACGCACACGCACACGCACTTTGCGCACAACAGGTATCAGGTAACAGGAATCAGGAAGCGACTGTGCCATTTTACAAACTGAATCCAACATGCAGGATGCAAGGATGTAAAACAAACAAGGAATCTTTTTTAATACATATTTTATTTGGGACATTTTAGGAAGATCTCAGCGGAATTATGGGCTCGTCTCTGGTTCCAGTGATCATTGGATTGATTTTATTGGAGATTCACAAAATCTCAGGTGAGCTGTGCGTGAAAGCACCACCCAAACACTCCAACACTCCAGCACGAGTTTATAAACATGCTTTTAACTATAATTCCCCCAATTTTTTAAGTAGTTATTGGTTTTAATGTGATTATAAATGTAGATATATAATATTTTTAAAATATATTTTATATAAAGTGTTGTCAAAACACAGTGATTTGACAGTTTGAGGACCTGTTTAGACAGTTTGTTGTTCTAAAGAAAGGTGCATGAATATATTGAGATATATTGATAATGAATGTAATTGAACCCATGCAATTGCATGCTGGATGTTTATATTTAGTTTATATATATATATAGATGCATATAAATGCACTTATCTGTGTAATGGTCTAATCAACAGATCTGAAGTTGGCCTTCCCTCACGGCCTACTATTTAACAGTGTCATTTGCATTTATGGCAGCTGCACTGACAACTAACTGTTAATTATTGACCAACAATCTGTTACTGTACAAATGGAGGGCGGTTTGTTGAAACATGCTTTTGGGCAGGGAGGGAAAAACATAAGGCTTCCACTGCTGTTTCCTTATAGCTTGCATATATAGCTTGCATAGATGAAAATGTCAACTGCAACGCTTCTCTTTGCTTTCTGTTGGCATTTAAGCTTTTGGGACAACTTTCATTTTTGAAGTGTCAAAGAGAGTGACCTTCAAAGTGTTGCTGATGAATTGGTTTGCATTGTAATTCTACACCTTTAAAACCACGGGAAAAGTGATTTATTTATTTGTTTTAAGCTATGCAGATTTAGGAGAGAGTTCAAAAACTTTTTAGAGCTAGTTTGAGTTTTTAAACATTTTTATTAATATCTAATCTCAATATGTTGTTGTGTGTTTTGTGCATTTTATTTTCAAATGCATCATTTGTCAGATCATGGTGAAGTTGTTTTGAAAATCTGAGCATGTATCAAAACAGCGGGTATCTATTTAAAATAAGTCAGCTGCGTTGGCCCAAACTGACAGGTGGGTTTTGCATTGTTTATCTTCCCCTTAGACTGTTGTTTAACATTTATGTTGGTATAAACAAATATCACGGTTAATTTAATTATGTTGATGGATGAAAGTTGGCCACAGGGGTGTGTCAGTTTGTGTTTTTGTCACAAACATAAGTAAATATTTGCGGTAACATTGTAGTTATTCATTTGGGGTAATATGATCCAGTCAGCAGGCTCTCATTCGGCTGGGTTACTTGAGGCTTGTTGAAATTCAGTTTTGAATAAGCCATCAGTGAATCTGTTGATCTCACTGTTCAAACCTCGATTTTATTCCCCCAATGGTTTCTGCTTAAATGCTTGGTTATACTTCATTTTTCCATGTGTTGTTGTATCTAGTGCATGGTCAAGTGCATTTAAAAGTTTACTCCTTTGACCGCGAGCGCTTTCAAATACGTTCAGTGCATGCACACTGTAAATGCTTTGTGACACACTTTTGCGTGCAATGGCAAGCACATGCACCAACGACACTTGTGCAATCAAAATCATGCCTAAATTTATGCGTCCTTCAAATGAGTGCTGCGCAAGATCTCAACAAAAATGTACGCAGCATTTGAAGGGTATGGTAATATAAAATAATGATTTTCAGAATGTATATCATATTTTTTTAAATATTTATATTCATATTTGTATAGCACTTTTCACAACACTCATGGTTTCAAAACAGCTTTACTGCTGCATTAACAGAAAGATATATTGTTAAAGTCCTCATTCTGCAATTATAATGAATAATGAGATTAAAATGCATGCCTTAATTATAGTCTTAGTCTTGTATTATAATTGTTTTTTTTTTTGGTAGGTGTTCCTTTATCATTTTGCTTAGAACAGGTGTGTGTACAGTATGTGTCACTGCAAAGCCTCGGGACAATCCAGAATTTGTTTTCTTTCCAATATATTTTATTTTCCTCTAGAAATATCGTTTCGTGCCAAATTTAAACTTGCATTGCTTACTTGAGCACCACATCTCAATGTGTCAGTCGTTGGAAGAAAAATATAATTGATAATATATAATACATAGACTTTATTGAGAAAATTACTTATTATATTAAATAATATAATTTAAGTTTATTTTAAAGGTTTACGTAGCAGATTTTGTCTAATATTTAATCTATACATGTTGTGCATTTTATTTTTAAATAATTAATGTGCCAGATTGTAATAAAGTTGCTTTTTTTGGGGTAGTAATCAAAATAGAGAACAAATGTAGTGGTGGTGGCGTAGTGGGCTAAAGCACATAACTGGTAATCAGAAGGTTGCTGGTTCGATCCCCACAGCCACCACCATTGTGTCCTTGAGCAAGGCACTTAACTCCAGGTTGCTCCGGGGGGATTGTCCCTGTAATAAGTGCACTGTAAGTCGCTTTGGATAAAAGCATCTGCCAAATGCATAAATGTAAATAAATAAATATCTAAAATAGATCTTTTGAGACAATCTGACAGGTGGGTTTTTGCATAGTATATCTTCCCGTTACGCCGCTATTTGTGTCCGTCATTGTTGAAAGGTCCGTTTACAGCAAGAGCGAAACGAAAAATCTAAACCAATCACAGACTCAAAACACATGACGTAAAAGCTTATATTTTATTGGTTGGGGCCTTTTCAATTTTGAATTCTGGGTGAACTATTCCTTTTAGTCTGCAAATTGTCTGTTATGGTGTTTCTTAAGCTATTTGTTTATTTACTGTTTATTTTTTACATTTTACTTAGAGTGTCATAAAATAGAGGTGACCCCTGACCCCGGGACAATAGTGATCTTCAGTAAGAAAGCTGTTCAGGCACTGCCTGACTGCAGTGTTTGTACGGGTGAAGGCCCGTCTCAAACCTGTAACTCATTTCTGAGACTTACAGAACCTCAAACCACCACTGTGAATTTCAACTGCTCCCAACCGGGTGATGTCTTTACTGTGGAAATCAACCAAGAAATCGGTGAGTTCAACCCTTTCTATGGTCATGTAACTCAGTGAGGTGAGGTGACCCCCGCCCCACCCCCTCTATACACTATTCCAATTTTTGTTGTGATTCGCTGTTCCCTGTTACATTATTTATTTAAATCATAGATTGCACGGTTACGAGCTGCAACAACATCGATGCCGTACATCCAGATTCTACCCGATTCCTAGAGTTCACTAGAACATTCACTTGGGACCTGAAGTCATCCAAGACAGTCCAGCTGGACTTCCCAGCCCCAGGAATGAGGCAGATCAAGCCTACGGAACTTTGTCCAAACAAGCACACATACACCCTCATTACATACCAGCGTACAGGACCTATGTCTATTGGCACGTTTTGTCGGAACGGTACCATCAGTCGTATCCAGGTCCTCTATAAAGGACGTGTATCTTTGGATGTTGTCAAAGGCACAGACCTGAACCCATCTGACTTTAAAGTGTCCATTGGAGAAGAGGCAAAAGGTAAGAAATAATAATAATTATAATAATAATCATTTAGGAAATGCTTTCAAAGGCTGAGTTGATTTAATTAAATACATTTTAGGGGCCATTTAATATTACTTGCTTTATTTCTCATACTCTGCATCACCAGCGTTGGTTGAGGTGGATGCCAAGCTGCCAAGAGGACAGTCGTATACAGACTACTTCACACCAAACTACGCTCTAGGCCTCTTCAGCGACGAAAAAATAAAGTGGAACTTTGCTGTTGAGCCACTGCACAATTTCAGCATCTTCTTTCAAGATTACACTGCACCTGTATGCCAGAAGAAGGCTCTGTCACTTGAGTACACACTGGGGGATAAGACTGTACTCACAAAGACCTTAAAGGATGACCAGCCGGCCAATAAACAGGGAGATTTCAGCCTGGCTTTGGCCAATTGTGATCAAAAGAAAGGGACAAAAGGGCTTTCATTGAACTTCAGAGTGTCTGTGTTCCGGAGTGGGAGCCCATGTAAGAATAACTACAGTACACAGCTTTTTAACAGTGTTTCATTTAAATAAATATTTTTAGAGTTGGGACCTTTTTAGTAGGGATGCACCAATAGAACATTTCTGGCCAATACTGATGCGTCTAAACTAAAAGGCACGATGGACCGATATGGTCCCGATATATTGTGCATCTTTAATTGTTTGGGTTAGTTTCGTATCAATAACTTGAATAAGTCATGTTTCAGAGTTGTGGAGAAATTACATCTTTTCTGTCTCTGTATTCTGTTCAGATCTTTGCACCGTGGATCTCCAGAACGAGGAGGGATTGAGCCTCCAAATAGAAAATAAAAATCCAAAGTCTTACTGTGAAATGAGAATGAACTCTGTGGTGCAGGAGAAGATAGTGGTACCTGTGGGAACCAAAGCTGACTTGTCCTTCCTCGACTGCCCTGTTGAGGAACTGCAGCTGACGGGCACCAAAACTATTGGTAACTAGGAAACTGTGAGATGTGACCAAAGGAATGCACAAATTCTGTACCCATTCTCAATGGAGTGCCACAATAAATGTGATCTTGAACAACAAAGTACCACCATAAAATCTCATGGATTCCACCCAGTAGGACGAGCTTCTGAATCCTTGTTGGTCCTGGAACAGCACTCTTGTCAACACAGTCAGATTTTAGGGTTAAAAGTAGGGGCTAGGGCTTGGGTTGAAGCTTGAACAACAGTCTTATTAGTCTATCATCTCCCTGTGATTTCAGGGGTAGTTAATGTTTAGGGATGGGGCCTTGTTTGTTTAGCAGAACAGTTGTTCCAGGACCAAAAACAAATGTTGATCCAGGAACACACCTGCTTGGTGAAATCTTGGCCATCATTCTGTCAGATGTGGCAACCTTTTGGTCTGTTGGTCTACCTGTTTACACCTGATATAGGCATCCTTTCAGTGCTAAATGCATGTGTAAACATGGCCAAATGTGTCTTGGAGATTCATTGTAATGCCATCACTTAAAGCATGTTTTGTTAGTTCAAAGACACATGGCCAGATTGCATTTGTAGTGTAATGCTAAAGTGTCATTGAAATTCTTGATGAAATCAGATCATTTTAAGACTAATGTACCAAATGGAAATGGAAGTCTGTCACGGCTGTCCACTTGGAATTGGTTCACCCAAGACGGATGTTCATACCAGGTGTACGCAAATCAAATCAAATCAAATCAAATCACTTTATTGTCACACTACTGTGTACACGAGTGCAACAGCAGGTGAAATTCTTGTGTGCAGTTCCGAGCAACATAGCAGTAATGACAGTGACGAGACATAAACCACTTTACAATAAACAACATATTACACAAAACAATTTACATAACAAACTTACACAACAATTTACATAACAAATGTACACATACCTACACAACAATTTACATAACAAATGTACACAATACACACAATGTAGAATACACACACTAGATACGGGTATAAATATATATATATACACTAACTGAATTGGGAGAATATATTGACAGAATGAGGATTTATAAAGTGCAGTGCTGATTGTAGATCGTGAGGGATCATGTGTTCAAAAGTCTTATTGCTTGTGGGAAGAAGCTGTCATGTAGTCGGGTGGTGCGGGTCCTGATGCTGCGATACCGCCTGCCTGATGGAAGCAGTGAGAGCAGCCCATGACTCGGGTGGCTGGAGTCTTTGATAATCCTCCGAGCTTTCTTCACACACCGTCTGTTATATATATCCTGGAGGGAGGGAAGCTCACCTCCGATGATGTTTCTGGCCGTTCGCACCACCCTTTGCAGGTCTTTGCGGTTGTGGGCGGTGCTATGACAGTGACGAGACATAAACGAGAAAAGTAGGGTCTTAAAGCATGTCTAGACACCGATTTCTCATCTTGCCAAATTCTTTTGATTGCTTTTCTCCTTAACCCCCTTTCTTTGTTCCCTTATAGATTGTCTGAGTGGGTCTACCTGTGCAGTGAGCGGGACTGGCCTAACCATTCCAATGCTGGGCAGTACTCTGCCTGCCCCCCTTCAACAGTTTACCTGGCTTCTCCGTATACCTGATCAGAGCACTGTGGATCTCACCTATCCGCAGGGAAACCTACACCAATCTGTCCCAGAGAAGGAGTGCAACGAAAGGGTATCCCTACTTGTCTCTGAGAGTGATGGTTCTAACATCGGCCAGTTTTGTTCCTTTGCCGAAGGTGCTATCCAAAAAATCCAGATCAAAGCGAACGTTTCCATTACCGCAATGCCCAAAAGTATCAAGGACCTAAGCCAGGACAAAGGACCCTTCTTAAAGATCACCTTGAGCCCAGAGATCTCAGGTAAGCAGATTTTTCCCAGGTGATTCTTACCTTGACCCTTTGAAAGGTGACAATTTCAAAGCATTGGCCTCTCTCTTTCTATACAGAGAATGTAGTCTACTCCGTTTCTCCACTTGTTTTGGGAACCACATACCTTGCAACGCCCAACTGGCCCAATGGTATGAATCCTTCTTCCTCTGTCACATGGATCGTGAATGTTCCCCAAGAGCACCGGGCAGAGCTGCAGTTCACCAACATCAGTAAGCCCAAGTGTGACACAGGGCACACCACAATTGAGATTCAGCGGCTGGGCTCAAATGGGCATTTGCAGTCCTGGAGGGAAGATCAAAGTATCCCCAACATAGTCATTCAACAAGAGAGCTTCTACCTTAATGTGTCCAACTGTGAGCCCAAAAGTGGCAGCTTTGCTGTGCTCTCAAAGGTCACTCTGCTGAAGGAACCCAGTAAGCAAATCTCCAGTTTCAGATTTTGTCCTACTTTGTACCCATTTGCTCCTTGATTACAGTCTATATAGTTTTGTTATTGTTGAAGTTACTGTTAAAAGGATTGTGATGGACGATGGATTGGGTTGTTTCTGCTCTAAATAATAATTCCCACTTCTTTCTGCACAGAAAGTGTCATAGGAATTATCTTGGCTGTAGTTGGGGTGCTGCTGCTCCTGATAATCACTGCACTTATTGTAGTTTGCGTCATTTGCAAGTGAGTCCAACTTTTTCATCCAGTGTTCTAGTGAAGTTTTGTTGGCAAGATTTTGCTTGAGCATAAACGTCTTATTATTTATTTATTGGCTGAAACGAATCGACATCGGGACTGCTCCCAATGCCCTTGGAGTAAATTCTCACCCTTCTCACTTACAGGAAAAAGAAACCTAAAGCCAACAGGTCTTCCATCTTTATGCCCAGAGGAAATGCCTTCCTTCCGGGTAATGCCACCTTCCCCAAAACCAGAGCGGACAACGAGTCCCACATATACGCCTCCATTGAAGACTCCAAGGTGTACGGACATCTTTTGGACAGGGACCAACCTGCAGTGGACGGTGACAATGGAGCCTGGAGCAATGGACATCAGGTGGACATGTACCGTCCATTTACAGGACCCACAGACCTCACCCCAGTGATTACAGAATCTCCGGCGGATTATTCGCTGGACAGAGGGGAAGAAAGAGGAGGGGACGGGTCTTTCCTAAACCCATCCAGCACCTTTATGCCTGGGAGGCCTCGTTCGGCACTTATATCACAGAGCAGCTTGGGTTTCGAAGATCGTAGGATGGTGGCCAATGAGTTAAACACTTTCAAGTCTTTTGGTGATATAAATCCCATTCGTCTGTCTGCCGATGAATCCAGATTACAACCTCAATCATATTCAGACCCTGATTTGATTACTGAGCCAGAATACGAGGAGACTGTGTAAGGATGGAGCCAGACATGATAAGTAGCTAATGCGTATGAGTATTCTCGTAAAAAACTGCAGAACAATATTACGAACAATTTGACATTCATGTTGGAGTTCTGTGTTGAAACAAAAATGGCATCAGCTACAAGGTATTTGCACTTAGACGATGTGTTTGATTTTTTTTAATTTTTTTTCAAATGTTGTCCACCTCTCTCACACTGCCCTAGTGGTGAAACTTGTAATTTACATGTACAGTTTACTGAAATTTTGGTTTTACAGATTTTTATACTGGGTTTTCGTTTGAATGTACAGAATTAATGCTCTTGAGGGGCTCCGATAAGAACCGACCTTCCTTGTGGGTGTTGTGGCTCATTATTGGACATTTTAGGTTTAACATTGGATGTCTGTTTTTATTGGGTGAATTTGGCCCCTGCTTTAAAATGTAATGTGTTTCTCTTTTAATTTTAACTATTCTGTTATGTTTATCCAATGGATTCATAAAATAAATTCACAGGTATTTTAATAGAGCATAGTGATCAAAGTGTGATCAGACAAAGTAAAGGATATGGGGCGGCTGTGGCTCAGGTGGTAGAGCGGGTCGGCTGCTAATCGTAGGGTTGGTGGTTCGGTTCCCGGCCCACATGACTCCACATGCCGAAGTGTCCTTGGGCAAGACACTGAACCCTAAGTTGCTCCCAGTGTCAGGCTAGCACCTTGCATGGCAGCTCTGTCGCCATTGATGTATGAATGTGTGTGAATGGGTGAATGGGACACAGTGTAAAGCGCTTTGGTAACCTCTAAGTTTAAAAAAAGTGCTATATAAGTGCAGACCATTTACCATATTTGCAGGACTTTATGAGGGTGGACATAGCTGGACATAACTCTTTGTAAATTAACATCACATCTGATTAACTGTTCAGTACACCTGTAATGCGCCTTTGTTTATCTGATTTATTTGTTGGTGTCTGAATCTTAGTGGAGGTTGTCCAAAATGTGGCGCTTTTCCTTTATGGCAGTGTTCATTCTTATGAAATTATAGATCAGCTCCTGTTTTCCTTTTTGTTTATGGAGTGCGATTCCTCAAAAGGAAAGGAAAAATTACCATCTTTGTTCTCCTCAAAACCTTTACAAAAGAAAAATATACAATTATAGGATAAACACAATGCAGGCAATAGATTGTGCAAAAGAAAGGACGGCTGAGGTCAAGAAAACCGCAGCAAACAGACTCAAACGATGTTGAACTCGCAGAGGGATGCTCTCTCCTTGTGGCAGTTCTCGTCCAGCCACTTGCCACTGGAGGCAGCAGAGAGCACGGCGCAGTTTTCCAAATGTCCGCCTTCAGTCTGCAGGGATTTCAAGTTCTTGTAGCAAATGTTCGAGCTGGTCTGGTCCATCCACACACTCTCCACCTGCATGTTTTTTATTCGCAGCCAGATTTCACCGTCCGGTCCAATGCTCTACCGTACGTAATCATAGAGTTAGGTGGTTTCGTCCACTGAAAGAGGAGTGCTAAGTGCTAATTAATTTGCTGCATGGTAGCGCTTTTTCAATATGCCCACCAGAAAGCACATGATGTGAATCTTGATGCCTATCGGACAAACTAGAGAAGTGAAAAAGACACATTAAGGCTTTTTGTCACTTTTTGGAAATAGACTAAATGAATTGTACTATGAATACTCCAACAGTCCACCCAGAACAGTTATTAAAATCAAGATGCAAAAATGAGACCTCGTCACAGTATGTCATAACCATGAGCTCGTTAACCGCCCACTTTTACATGTCCACATATTTTCAGCAACATGGTTTACAAATATTAGTTTGTTTACGTATAGAAGTCCTAAAGCTACAGTAGCATTAACAACCTGTTTAATTCATAAAGTGTCAGAGAAAGGATGGAAAATTGTCATGAAAAACTCAATTTTAACTTTTGTTTTTGGTGTAAACAAAATCTTAACCAGACTTCAGAGAAAAAATTGCTTGTAGCAAAAGTTAAGAATGCGATCCTTATAAAGACAAGCTGAAGACCCACTTGCTCAAAGACATGCATTGCTTTGTATAAGCAACAAAGAGAGATGTTTGCTTTGATGCAACCTCGGTCAATGATGCGTCACTGATACTTGCAACTGATACTTGTCCTCCACCACCCGGATTGAGGCGAGTAACCGCACCACCATGACGACCAACTAAGTAGTGGGAATTGGGCATTCCAAATTGGGAGAAAAGGGGATAATAATTATTATTAAAAAAATAAAAAATTTAAGCTGAAATTCTTGGAGAAAAAAAAATTATCATGAGAAATGAAGAACAATCTTTATTTTCTCAAAAATATATTTTTTTAAATATTTGAATAACTTTTATCCACCAAAGTCAGGTGGTGTAACCAACATGCAAATAGCCATTATGTTGTCATGAAACAGAGAGGACGCCTTAAAACCCTTAAAAATAAAAATGATAGTTTGACATATATGAGTCACATTTTGTTCAGGTCACATGGGACATCCCAAAGAAAATGTTTTGATATTCTTGAAAATTAGTTTTCATTTAAGTTAAATTAATGATTAAGTTGTGTACACTCGTGTGTTCAGTATTTTAATACCCTTTAATTAATACTAATATTTGTATTTTATTTTTTGTAGAAAATGCTATAAATGTTTTTCAAAAATCTATGAAACCAAATTGACCCACAGATCACATTTCTACTAAATTGACACACGGGTCAATGTTGATCACCTTGGACAATTTGTCCTTGTTTGTCAATGACCCGCCTATGTGGACCACAAGTCAATGTGATGTGCACATTTTTAATGAAATATTAAATAATTCACAACTTTGTCTGAATATTTGTTCCTTACGTCAGTCACTGGATGAAGTCTCAATACTCTCAGAAATAAATTTAAAATCTACATGGTGTCCATGTGTCTTATGTAAGCAGATTTCTAATCCGGACAACACGCCACATTCATACATATCTTTGGGACAACGTCCGGTAGTCTTGTCACGTTTTTGACTCAACATAACATAACTCAACATTTTGACTTTATCAAATCATAGAGTAAATGCACAGATTATGCACCCTTGTTGCTGAGCGTGTCTTAATACAGTTTCATGGGGAACAAACCTGAATTAATAAGCAGAAGTTCTCACATGTCTGCAGTGTTTGCTGTTCTTTCAGTGTCATTGATCTGCTGTTGTGTTGTAGTTCCTCCAGAGCAGCTCTGGTCCTGTGCAAAAACAATCCCGCTCTCAGAATCTTACATTTGACCTAAACCTGTAATTAAACATTAGAATTGCCTCTGTTCGAACAGCATCTTTTATATCAAATAAACGCTTGCACTGTTCTGATGCTTCTGGAGTTTCTGAATATCTAAAGCTCAAACATATCAATGCCAGCTTTCAACTTGTGTTAAACAAATGACTATTGAACACAAATTCATATTAGAAACCAAAACAATTATTCTTGCCTTTATTTAGAAGTGGGTTTATTTTGGGAGTTCTGCTGGAGTGAGGTGTGGATGAGGAGCAGAAGACAGCCACTTCTGAATGTCATGGTGAAGTGTGGAGAATGAGAGTGTGTGTGTGTGTGTGTGTGTGTGTGTGAAGATTCTTCTCTGTCCAGCTCATAGGGGAAAGGTTTGGTAACAGGAACCTGCTGAAGTCATCCTTCATCATACACAGCACAGAGGAGTGACGTTCTCATTCATCCCCAAAAAATATAATTTTTTGAGTGCAGCCTACTGTAATGCGATAAAAGTCTCATTGTCTATACGGTAATGAGCATATACTTTCAAAAATATTTTTGCCTGTTTTTTTTCCCTCCCAATTTGGATCGCCCAATTCCCAATGCGCTCCAAGTCCTCGTGGCTGCATAGTAACTCGCCTCAATCCGGGTGGTGGAGGACAAATCTCACTTTACCTCCACATCTGAGACCGTCAGTCCACACATCTAATCACGTGACTTGAGTTACCACGAAAACCTAGTGCGTGTGGAGGCTTCACGCTATTCTCAACGGCATCCACACACAACTCACCAAGCACCCCACCGAGAGCGAGAACCACATTATAGTGACCACGAGGTTACTACCCTCCCTAGCAACCAGGCCAATTTGGTTACCCCATGTGACTCTACCCTCCCTAGCAACCAGGCCAATTTGGTTACCCCATGTGACTCTACCCTCCCTAGCAACTGGGCCAATTTGGTTGCTTAGGAGACCTGGTTGGAGTCACTCAGCACAACCTGGATTCAAACTCGCGACTCCAGGTGTGAAAAATATTTTAGCCTATTTTTAAGATTTATGCATTTCAATTAAATAAAATTGATGAATTTTTAAAGAAATTGACAAATCTTAAAAATAGGTTAAAATAATTTCCAATGACTCTTCATTATTTACTGTACATGAAGTACATTTGTGAAGTGAAATTGTCAACATTGTTAGCATCATAGTATTTGTTTTACTGAATTTAGTTTATGCCGATTTTAATGTAAAAAAAAATATCTATATAGTTTTCTGGCAGTGTGGAGCAAGTTGCGCTTAACAAATGAAAATAATAATAATAATATAAAAATCTTAAAATAAGTGTCCTAGAATCAGTTTTATTTTCTACAGGCAAAAATCTAATTTCTTTTTGATTATCAGGTGAAATATAACATTTCTTTGTGAGATTCACCCTCTTATGCTTTAGGATTACTTTTCACTCAATTAAAATGCTCTGATTTATTATGAAGATTACAAAGTTGGAACTATTTTCCAAATAAACCCACGTGCTCAGACAGTTTCTCAGATAACTGGAGTGTCCTGCCAATGTTAAAGGTTTTCAGGATGTATTTCAGCATGTGTAGTTCAATGCTGCATACTTCATGTATTTCTGTACGTGTTGCGATTGCTGTTGTTTATTTTGGATGCGTTTTGTTGCAAATCTATTATGGGATGGAATCTTTCCAGACTCGCAGCAGCTGTTTGAGGTCTGAGTGCACAGATCGACCTCAGATGACACGTGGCAAATAAACATCCAATCTCATGCAGCCGGATCCGGATGCACACTCAGGACAATCAAAGAAAAAAAAATGGACACCCTCTGTATATTATTCGGCATGCTTTTAATATAGATAGCACAGAAGCCCTGAACCGCAAGGTAAAAAAATCCTCAATCTGTCTCTTCTTTTGTCCACTTGAATGTATTTGATGAGTGGAACAGAAGTGCTCATATTTCACCCAAACGACTCGGATATTTATCTGATCTGACACTCAGAGAAAAATACATTAAGCATTTTTTCCGTTTCTGTCAAATGTTTCTGGCCACTTCAATCTCTAGTCTCACGTTTATGAAGTCATGAGAGTTCAACTGGTAAAAAAGAAACCAAAAACAGCATTTGTAGACCATTACACTGAGAAATGTTCTGTTCATGCTCAGAATAGTGCTCAGAATATTAAACAATGAGAAACTTCACGGGATATTTAATAGCATTTATTTAAAAACAAAAAAAAGGAGACACAAATATGAGCGAGCATGATGTTATCCGAGGAATCCCACTTTCTGTCGTTTTTTGCCAAGACTTTCTTCTTTCTGGAGTAGTTCCATGAGAGGAGCATGGAGAGACTTTCCCACACGCTTGCCGGCCTGTGACACACACACACACACACACTTACTTCTTGAATATCAATTCTTACCCATTTGTTGAAATTGAGACAACCTCTAATTATTTAGCTTCCTTTGCAAATAAAATACAGCTGGCTTCACATTAAAAAGATATTCAAATCTAAAGTACTGCACATCTCTTTGCACTCCGATTAGAAATGTGTACTGGTCGGCGCTGCGCTGTCTCTCAGTCCGGTTCCTTTATAGTAATAACTGTACTGTCCCATCCTTATTGCACACGTTTGCACGTGCACTTTATGTAGGAATGTGTAGGTCTTATTTAGTCTCATGTGGTTCTGTGTTTGTCCTGTTGTTTATGTAGCACCATGGTCCTGGAGGAACGTTGTCTAAAGCTGCGTTCACACTGCCAGCGACACGCAGCGACAAAACGACCACATATCATTCATTTTCAATGAGCTGGCGACAGTGACAAATGAAGAGCGACTTTCGGGAGAAGATGGTAGAGCTCATGTGATCCTAATATTTTAATAATAATATTAATTGTAAAGTAACAGGGCTGTTTAGACTCTCCAGACACACCACTAGAGACTAAACCGACATACAGCGACAATGTAGCTGGCAGTGTGAACGCAGCTTTCGGGGGCGTTCAGAATGAACATGCTCTTGCGCAAAAAAATAAAATCAACATTTATTCATACTTTGTGCTATAATATGTATAACAGACTATAATACAATATGAATAACTATACAGAAGATCTAATTACAAGGGCATTTTTTGGCTCCACACTTTGCATTTCGGGGGCATTTTTGCCCCATGCCCCTACATTTCTGACCCCAGTTTCATGTGAGCGACCCCTAACTCAGTCTTTAGAGACAGCGTGTAGAGTATGAGTGCAAAGACTGACCTCCGTCATTTCTAAGATGCTCTCTGGGTCCAGACTGCCTCCTCCCATCTTCCTCACACATGTGACCGTCCCTCTGTGTGTGACTGAGATCAGCAGACTGGCCACTGAACACGCTTTCTCCAGCAGGGTCGCGTCCACCACGTGCCTGTGACCGATCTGACGGGCACAAACACACAGATATTCTCTCTCAAAATGCTGCTTTTGAACTGCTAAATCAGCAGAGGACGTGGCAGTGCTCTATACCTTGCACAGGGTCACGATACACGGAACGTTCTCCACATTGAGCCGCATGCAGTCGAAAGGGTCATCTGACAGCTCGATCTCCTTCAAACCCTCCTCATCCTCAGATATGTGCACTTTAGGGATTCTGTTTAGGGAAAGAAACGTAGATGCGTATAAATTCACCATCACTCCAGACAGGCAAAAAATAAGGTCAGTTGAATATCCGTCACTCACCGTGTGTTGAAGAGCGCAGCTTTTATTGCGACAGATATGGCGTCAAACAGGTTTCCATCACACTGCAGGAGCTGCAAACACAATTATGCATTATACTTGCATTTCTCAAAAGGACATCCAATAGTTCATAATATTTAATATCCGGGTTCATGAAGAGTTCACATCAATTGACAGCATTTACGGCATAATGTTGATTGACACATAAATTAAAGGGATAGTTCATCTCTCTCCTCATGCCATCCCAGATGTGCATGACTTTCTTCTACATACAATGCTAGTGAATGGTGACCAAGTCCAAAAGATTAAAAAAGCACTTAAAAGCAGCAGCTCCGGCAGGGGGCCCCAAACTTCCCTATCCCGAGCCACATTAACCAGCTCTGACTGGGGGACCCCGAGGCGTTCCCAGGCCAGTGTGGAGATGTAATCTCTCCACCTAATCCTGGGTCTTCCCCGAGGTCTCCTCCCAGCTGGACGTGCCTGAAAAACCTCCCTAGGGAGGTGCCCAGGGGGCATCCTTACCAGATGCCCAAACCACCTCAACTGACTCCTTTCGACCTCACGGATGACTGAGCTCCTCACCCTATCTCTAAGGGAGAAGCCCGCCACCCTTCTGAGGAAGCCCATTTCGGCCACTTGTACTCGCGACCTAGTTCTTTCGGTCATGACTTTGGGGGTGAACCATACCTTTAAATTCGACTCGTCCGTCCTTTTATTTAAAAAGGTAAAACAAAAACTAGGTTATAGTGAGATGCAAACAATTAAAGTGAATGGGGTACATTTTTGGAGGGTTTAAAAGCAGAAATGTGAAGCGTATAATTTTCTAAAACCACTTCCATTAAATCTGTTAAAACTAGAGTATTATTTAAGATGTAAAGTGAATGTGCCTCACTTTAACCTCAATTTTTGCTTTTTTTTTTTTGGTAATCAATAATGTGCCACAAATGCTGTCAATTGATCTTAACTTGTATTGAACACAGAAAAATTAGACAAAAATCTTGATTTTATTATTACATTTATTTTATTAAGACATTTACATGCCTGGAAAACCCCATTTTAACGGTCCATGACATGTCTAGATTTTCCATGAGCTTTCGCAACTTGTTCTGGTACTCAATTCACGTTTAGTACGGTAGCAACTACCGGATTCATTTTCTCCTGGACTAAAATGCTTAATGTAATAAATGCAACCTTAATGTACATTTCTGGCCATTTCTCTCTCACACACACACACACACACACACACACACACTCACCAGGACATCCACGTACAACACCCAGCAGTGCTCTCCCGGAGAGATGCAGAGCGAACGCAGGTCCACACTGTGTCTGTTGTTGAACACTTTATAGAGCGTGTTACTAAGCACCACCCCCAACTCCTCCCCACCACGCCCCTCAAACTCAGGGGTCGCATTAGCAGAGCTACAAAAATAACAACAAACGTTAAGAGTCAATTAATGATATTCACAGAAAATTCTCATCATTTACTCACCCTCATACCATCCCAGATGTGTGTGACTTTCTCTCTTTTGCTGAACACAAACACATTTTTAGAAGAACACTTCAGCTCTGTAGGTCCATACAATGTAAGTGAATGGTGAGTAAAACTTTGAAGCTCCAAAAAGCACAGAGAGTAAAAGTAATCCATATGACTCCAGGGGTTTAATCCATGCATCCTGAAGTGATATGATGGTTGTGGGTGAGAAACAGATCAATGCAAGCCCTTTTTTTACCCATCAATCTCCACTTTCACTTCCTTATTGGCGATTTGCATTCTCCGTGTATATCTCCACCTACAGAGCGGAGATATTCTTCTAAAATCTTCATTTGTGCTCAGAAGAACAAAGTAAGTCATACACATCTGGCATAAGGGATTTTTATGGGTGAACTATGCCTTTAAATTTTAAAGCACTAAAGTACACACACATACACAGCTGCTCCTCTGCTTTGCAGAATGGCTGACATCAGGGAAGTTGAATATAATTTAAGATTTTAACACACATTAAAGCCTCACCAGTCAACAAAGAACTCAATAAAACCTTCATTTGGTACCATTGGTTTAGGTTTACCGATCTCTGCCTTCACTCCAACAAGAACATCAGTGTGACCCTGTCAAACATACCACACAAACATAAGGCATCGCAAGAACACCTGGAACATGCATTGCACAACATAATGCGACTTCTAAACATAAAGCAAGCAATGCAAGAGCCCAGATCACCTACAAGACTGATTTTGGCAGAGCCATCTGTGTTAGACACAACATCTGTCTCGATCTCGACGTGTCTGTAGTCCTCACATCCTCTTCCATCCAACCTCAGGTCATCCTGTTGACAGTGTTCATAATCTTGAAATATGACAATTGATTATGAACATTAAAACGTTTTTACTAAAAAGTTTTACGTTAATTGTCTTTGGGGTGTCAGAGGCAGTGTAGCAGTACACTACGAAGTCATTTTTTTGTGTATTTTTTTCTGGGTTCAAACTGTCCCCAAACACACCCACCCACACATATACATATATATATATATGTGTGTATATATGTGTGTGTGTGTGTGTGTAAAGTGCATGCTTTAGTAAAACCGAGGGATAAAACTACAATAATATCGGTCTCCTCGGGTCAGACTAAAATAATCTGAAGGGGAAGCTACTACTAAATTACTATTATTACTTTTACACGTACGACACAAAACATTAAAGTCAAAACATGAGGTTATTAAATACAAAACAGACCAACTCAGAGCGGGTTTAACAGAGACCCCGTTTTGTGGCATTTTTAAGCGGTACAAATGAATTCTTTCATAATGACTGAATGCTTAAATGACAGACCTTCACTTTTAAAATAGTGTTTGATGTAACTTACTCGAACTCCATGCATAATATAGACTTTCTCCGCTTCGCTCACTTGTACCGCAGCCATGTGTTTCAAACGCGCTTGCTAATAGCGTCATTTCAAAGCGCCTCGGGGGCGGAGCCTATCGTTTGATAGCCAATCATACGTCAATGCGTTTAAAATAGGGCGGAAACATTTGCGTTGTCTGTAATTTGATTGGATCAGAAATATGTCAGTTTCTACAGTAGGAACCACGACAAACATGTGTGCATAAATGGAAATAAAATTACAAATATATTTTAAATCCCCCCTTTTTTTGCAGCATATATTGTTGGTAGGTCAGAGCTTTATGCTTGGCATATTCAGCAGCAAATAAAAACATGCATCGCAAGGGTAGACACATTTCAATACTACGATTTGCCAAATAATGGTGATGATTTTGCAATCATGATTCTGTTCTATATGATGACAACTGTGCCATCACAATAAGCTGTGACCGGTTATAAACACGTGCCGTGATGGTAACATGGTACATTGATGGTAATAGCATGCTATATTTTATATATTCCTTGATACTTTATGAAGACAATATTAATTATTCATTGCATTTACATGGTACTTGAAGAATACCATGGTACTCTATTGGGACATTCACAAAAACAATGTATCACCATGTCCCCCAAACAAAAATATGAGATTGTGATAACGCATAGTGCATGACCAAAAACATGATATTTAATGAAAGGAGTTAAAGACATCTTAGGCCTACTAACATTTCATTGCATATTAAAACCAACAGTGTGCACTTATAGTTATCTGAGATCATAAGCATATACTAGTGCCATTACGATTTTTACTTTACATTTTTCAGATTAAATAAAAGAAAAATAGATTTTGGGTCTCGCCAGACTGACCCAAGATGTCAAGATGCTCAGTGACAGTGAAGCCAAAGAGCTGCTGTCATTTCTCCAACTCCAGATGAGACCTGGTGTCAAAGGTCAAGCCATGGAATACATCCTGGGACTCACGGGAAAATGGGATGTGTGCCGCTACATGCGATCCAAGCCAGACTTCCTGAAAGCACTGGTGACTCTCACCAGTGACCGTGGTCAAGGACTGTTACCATGCCCTGATTAACCCATCGGCAGACGAGACCCTTCACCAGCTTTTGGTTAAGGAGACGGATATACTGCCCACCCTGTTCCGTAACCTACTGGACCCGGAGTATGTGTTTGCAGATCAAATCTGTACCATCCTCAGTAACCTGACCCGACACAAGAGGACCTGCAGAGATGTGTTCAGGCTTCGACAGGAACAGAATATCGGACTGACGAAAGTAGTTGAGATCTTCTGCACTGAAGGTGCATCGCTTCATTATCTGGGACCCCTGCTGTCCAATCTGACACAGCTGCCCGAGACACTTTATTCTGGACAAGGAGAGGTGAGCTGCTTGGGAAAGAATATGTGGTGACCAGACCATTACAAAAAAGTAACAGATGGTAATACCATGAAATACCACTGAATGATCACCATATTCATATAACACGGTATTTGTATAGATATATAGATATTTTGAAGAATGCAATTGTATTATGGTACTTGAAATGGTACGTGTCCAAAACTCATGTGATAACCATCCCAAAAACAATGTATTACAAAGGTACATTTCCCAAAATCATGGTATTACTATGGTACATGTCCCAAAAACAAAGTATTACCATTGTTCATATGGTACATGTTCATAAGGTACATTGTTCAATGGTACATGTCCAGAAATCATGGTATTACCATGGTGCATGTCCCAAAAACATGGGATTACCATGGTGCATTTCCCAAAAACATGGGTTTACCATGGTGCATGTCCCAAAAACAAGGGATTACCATGGTGCATGTCCCAAAAACATGGGTTTACCATGGTGCATGTCCCAAAAACATGGGATTACCATGGTGCATGTCCCAAAAACATGGGTTTACCATGGTGCATGTCCCAAAAACATGGGTTTACCATGGTGCATGTCCCAAAAACATGGGATTACCATGGTGCATGTCCCAAAAACAAGGGATTACCATGGTGCATGTCCCAAAAACATGGGATTACCATGGTGCATGTCCCAAAAACATGGGATTACCATGGTGCATGTCCCAAAAACATGGGATTACCATGGTGCATGTCCCAAAAACAAGGGATTACCATGGTGCATGTCCCAAAAACATGGGATTACCATGGTGCATGTCTCAAAAACATGGGTTTACCATGGTGCATGTCCCAAAAACATGGGATTACCATGGTGCATGTCCCAAAAACAAGGGATTACCATGGTGCATGTCCCAAAAACAAGGGATTACCATGGTGCATGTCCCAAAAACATGGGATTACCATGGTGCATGTCCCAAAAACATGGGTTTACCATGGTGCATGTCCCAAAAACATGGGATTACCATGGTGCATGTCCCAAAAACAAGGGATTACCATGGTGCATGTCCCAAAAACAAGGGATTACCATGGTGCATGTCCCAAAAACATGGGATTACCATGGTGCATGTCCCAAAAACATGGGTTTACCATGGTGCATGTCCCAAAAACATGGGATTACCATGGTGCATGTCCCAAAAACATGGGATTACCATGGTGCATGTCCCAAAAACATGGGTTTACCATGGTGCATGTCCCAAAAACATGGGTTTACCATGGTGCATGTCCCAAAAACAAGGGATTACCATGGTGCATGTCCCAAAAACATGGGATTACCATGGTGCATGTCCCAAAAACATGGGATTACCATGGTGCATGTCCCAAAAACATGGGTTTACCATGGTGCATGTCCCAAAAACATGGGATTACCATGGTGCATGTCCCAAAAACATGGGTTTACCATGGTGCATGTCCCAAAAACATGGGATTACCATGGTGCATGTCCCAAAAACATGGGTTTACCATGGTGCATGTCCCAAAAACATGGGTTTACCATGGTGCATGTCCCAAAAACATGGGATTACCATGGTGCATGTCCCAAAAACATGGGATTACCATGGTGCATGTCCCAGAATCATGGTATTACCATGGTGCATGTCCCAAAAACATGGGATTACCATGGTGCATGTCCCAAAACATGGGATTACAATGGTACATGTCCAAAAACATGGGATTACCATGGCATCAGGTTAAAATACAATGTTATGACTGTGGTATGTATCCCAAAACATGGGATTACCAAAGGATGTTTAACTTTTTTTTTTTTTTACCATGGTACCAGGTTAAAAACGTTGTCATTACCAGGTTAAATGTTCAAAAACCATGGGACTACCAAGGTATGTGTCCAAAAAATAGGATTACAATAGTACCTTCCCAAAAAACATGGCTTAATTTGAAGTTATCTCTTTGTTTAGAAACCGTTTAAATGCAGTTGTCGCTCAGAAATTGTTGTTTCGACTACGCTAAGAGTTAAAAACTGTGGAGCCCGTTCCCTGCAAACCTGCACCTCAGTTAGCAGACTTCAAGCTGTGTACTTACATCATGTTATTTGCAGTGTAATTAAGCGTCATTACATTTGCCTTTTTCCATACAGCCCATCATGAGTGGCTGCTCAGTGATGCAGTGGAGATTTTACCGTATCTTTTATTGCCATTGACTGGACCAGAAGAGCTCTCAGAGGAAGAAAATGAAAGTAAATCTTTTATTTATTTATTTTAGATTTAATCAGTTTTTTGTTTTGAGTGGAGAAAAGGCCTAAACACTGGTAAAATAACTACCATGGAAGCAAAATATTCTGCGGAGTACTTGCATGTGTCTGTCCAGTAGAGTCCGCTGTTTATTCATTTTGATGGATAAACACCAGAGAAATATTGCCATGGATTGAGTGGAAAGACCGGAGCTGCTATTACAGCGGAAAGTTGTGCATTTGTTCAGTCATTGTTGATAGATTGTGGTTTCTTAAAAGCTGCTTGAAATGACATGCAAAGTTATATTTGTCATCTTATGGACACTGTTCCTTACAATGTGTAAGCAGATGCATTAAAAAGGAAAGGATGAGACCTTCATGAAATCACATCATGGTCTCTATTGGAGGTCGACTGATGAATTTTGCCGATACCGATAACAAAGGTGGTGAAAGAGGCCGATATTCGATTAATCTGCCAATATTTTTGAATGTATTTATTGAATGAAAAAAACATGGTATGTCAGGCACAGGCAATGAGGCTACAAGAGTCCAAAATGAGTAAATTCCCAGATGCTGTCTATTTTTTAACCAAAATCCCAGTAATAACCAGAAAATTATTTGGTGCATAATGCTGGACTTTTAGCTATAAACAAGCCCGAAACACACTCTTTGTGACAGGGCGGCCTTTACATACCCGGTCCCATATCAGGCTAATCAAGACCCCCCTCCCCCCTCAGTCGGCCATAAACCTCTCAGACGCTTGATTAGCCTGATAAGGGGCCGGGTGTGTACAATCACGACCCCTGCCCCACCCTCCGCCCTGCCACACTCTTATTTTGAAACGATGGAGACTTGGCCCCTTTCCAATGCTCTATATTTACGTATTTACCAAATTAAGCTGTTTATAGCCTTTATATTCACCACACAAGGTTTAAAGAGGAATAAGGTTTATTATTATTTAAAAGATAAGAAGTTGGAAACACCGTGTATGTGCTGACGGGACAAGTTTCCATACAGTCACATTTTTCTTTGCATGCTTGAATTTAAAACACTTGATAATCTAATCAATAGCTCCAATGATTAATCGGTAAAATCAATATATTGTCCTGCCTCTAGTCTCCATTACTAAGTATGCTTAGTTATTATTTAACATAAAGAATAATAATGTTTCATCGGTATTGGTAGGTTTGCCAGTGTATTTTCAGTATCTACAGAAGACAAAAAGAGGTTCCTGATATCTGCAAGATGCTTCTAGAAACCCTGTTCATACGTGCATATGTTGAGCAATTCCACGGAAATGTTAACCACATCATGGGGGAAAAAACATATACATTATAGTGGGAAAAAGGATATGTGATAATGCTGTCCAGACCGCTAGAGGGCGCTGCTTGCTCACACAGCGCTGACTGAAGCGCTGAATGTACCCATTGAACAAAGGTGCCTGGAATCGTTCCTGGCAGGCAGCAGATGCCCTAACCCCACCCCCATCCTTAATCCTAACCATATGGTAGAGGCCTTCTCTCCCATGGATATACCGTGGGACTCGGTGCCACAGAGTGTGGTGTGGGTGGGAAGACACTGATGTGGGAAGCGGGAGATAGGAATGACTCGCGGGCAGTACCGCCGCTCCATATATGTATTATATGCAGTCTGCGTAGGGCACCAACTCCCTAGCCCCCCAGACCGCGTAATGGTGTGTCTGTGTACGGTGTCTTTTTTTAACAATATATTTTAATAGTAAACTGAAAAAAAAGACAAACACACTCATGACGGACAAGTCCGTAAATTATCTCTCTCTCTCCCGCACCATCGTCTGCATTTGGCCTTTATCCCTCTCAGAGGATTGATTAGCCTGATACGGGACCGGGTGTGTAGGATCACGACCCGACCCGGCCTCCGCCCTGCCACACTCCTTTAATAAATGGACACTTTTTCATTTCAGAAGTACTGATAGCAGTAAATTATAGTGAACTTATTTAAAATTCACTGCATGTCAATCAACCAATTTGAACTCCATCTTTAAAATTGAGATATTTATATTTTATCGATCAAGACACATGTGATGGGACAATGAAAATGGCAGCCTGTTCTCATAGAATGAATGTTACTATACACATTTTGCAAACGGACCGTTACGAGCCGCTTTCTGCAGATTCCTGGTGAAATGAACGCCAGAGGAGCTACAACAACTGTGCGTTTTATTCACTTATTAACAAATCACGAGTACAGTTGATGATGACTTTATAAAAGTGAACTTTATCACTCTATTACTCACCCCCCCCCCCCCGCTAGTAATAAAATCGTTAAACTAACGATTATTTTGACAATCAATTAATCTAACGATTATTCGAGCGATTATTCGACAATTCGAATGATTATTCAGCTTGTGCCCGACTTAAAAGTTGTATTAAAGTGCTTACTAACAATAAAGAGGACAAAATCATCTTTTAAAAGTACCTCTAAAGGACATTCACTGCATTAAAGGGGGAAAAATACTTTTTTTATTAAGTTCAAAGTTTTTATTAAGTTTGTTTTATAAATTCAGTAAAACTTCACAGCAAAAAAAAAAAAACTAAAAAACAATTGTAATCAAGAGTTTTTCCCATTGTTTTCCACATATTCAGTAAAAGCAAGTGTAAATATCTTATATGTTGCTTCGCAGGTAAATGCATCTTGTTTTAAGTAGGATGTTTTTAGATATTTTTAAACATTTACATATTAAATATTGCATTCAACATTCTCCAATAAAACATTTTCTTCAGCAGTACAGCTACTAATGTAAATGTACGTTTTTTTAAAGGAGTTTTAGATGTTATTTTTGGAAAACAAGCCAAAAAATACCGATCCAAAACGTTGTTGCCGTGTATAATGGGCTAAGATGACATTATCATGAGAATGAGAATAAATTAGCGTGATATGAGCACAAAGCGATCGTCTATGTTCTGCAACTGCTTTCGGGTCCTTGAATAACGTGTATCATGCGAGTAAGGGCAGCCGGTGGACTTTCTGGAGCCCTCCTAGGTTAAGCTGGTGCCCCCCTAGGGAGTTGGTTCCCTACGCAGACTGCATAGTCTGCTTATAGGGAGCGGCGGTACGGACCATCGACTTTCATGGTTTTAATTTGGTCCATAATTGGCCGATGAATATCTGCAGCCGGTTCATTGGTACATTCCTAGTTAAATTATATTTTAACCCAGAATATTCCTTTAAATCTGGATGATGTTTGGACAAGCATTCGCTCACTATCTGTCAAATCAAATGATCCAAATTACTTTTTGGGGTCCTCTTGTAACAGTCCAATCAAATCTGACTTTTCCCCCAAAAATCAAGTGAATCAGGTTTCCATCCAATGATATTATTGCATCTCGGTTACATCAGGCAAGAGTTTTCTATTGTGCTTTAGAAGACTCTAGAGAGTAGATGAGCTCCAGACTTCCGAAATTACTCCGGGAGTTTGGCTGAATAAACCAGGAGACACTAATTTGCTGGAAAAAGCCTGTTATTTGCAGTGTGGCAGGCAGATATATGGGTACAGTCCAATGGAAAATTAAATCAAGATATCCTTTATAATGTCTGGGAGATCCCTTTTGAACTCAAGGCCAAAAGCAATGGTTCGGCCATTTGCCTCATCCCAACCATTTTAATTAGTGCCTATAAAACAGCTAAGATGCCCAGCGCAGAACGAGGCTGATATTTATCCAGTATTAATGTTTATTTTTTCGTAATACAGCAGTTTTTAACCAACGGGAGTTATAACAGCTATCGTGTTACTGCAAAGTTTTTCCATGTTGTTGGGATTCTGAAACTGGCATTTGGAAATGATAGTAAAACTGCTGTGCGATTTTGTTTGGCATCTCATTAGCTAACATACTGCATCGTTACCGCTTTTGACTTAAAGCTGTTATATACCAGACCAGAGAGGGCGTGATATGTGACACTGACTGAATGTATTAAGGTTCATTAGGGTTTCGTGTGTCTTTGATGAAGGTTTTAATTGGTGCTGAGCCAGAAGCGGGAATGGAGAATCTGATGGAGGTGGAGATTCCTCAAGACGTGGAAGAAAATCTGAAGGAACTGGATGCCAAAGAGCAGAAACAAAGAGTAAAGGACAAAAGCAGGAATCTGAGAAGAGTCCAGATGAAGCCTGGAGAAATAATCCTGGATGTTGACAACAAACCCAATAAACAGAACTTTAAGAAATAGTCTTCCCAAAAATGAAAACTGTGTCATTGTGTCTTTTGAGGAGAATATTTCAGCTCTGTAGGTCCTCACAATGCAAGTGAATGGTGACCAGAACTTTGAAGCTCTAAGGTCATAAAGGCAGGAGTTTAATCCATGTCTTCAGAAGGGATATGATATGTGTGGGTGAGAAACAGATCAATATTTAAGTCTGCTTTTATTATAAATTCTCCTCCCTGCCTAGTAGGTGGCGATATGCAGGAAGAATGCAAATCGCCAAAAACAAAGAAGAACAATGTGAAAGTGGAGATTTAGGGGCTGTTTACTCAGCAACATTTTCAGCTAAAAACAGAAAACGTTTTATGCGTTTTGGCTGTTCGTTTACACGACAACGGCGTTTTGGGGCCTGAAAACGCAAACTTTTGAAAATGGGTTTCAAAGTGCAAGTTTTTGAAAACTATGCCGTTATCATCTCCGTGTAAACATACAAAAACGTGCATTTGAGAATACGATGACGTCATGGGTAGGCGTATTATATGTTCAGTCTATAAACATGAACTTCGAGAACTTCGTCCTTACCTCAGGGCGAACAGACCAACATGAGATCACCAGTTGGAGTACTTAAAAAGGTGGCGTGCGTTACAGTTCAGGGTCACTTGTAATAAAGCAACCTCATCGTCCATCCAGACAAAATTCCTTGATGCTTTTGCCATCTTTGTTTGTATTCATCGCTCTGTGGAAGAATGCTTATGCGCGCAGGTGTGTAGTGTTTCTTTACAAAGTGACATCGCCAACTACTGGCCTGGCATGCATAGTACAGAGTTTTTAGTCGTTTTCCCAGATCCGTGAGAACGAGGATTGTTTTGACAATGCTGTCGTCTGTACGTGAAACTTTTCAAAAACGCAAAGGGAAAACATTTCCATTTTTATGTCTTAGGTTAAAAAAGGACTTTTGATCTGTTTCTCACCCACATCTATCATATTGCATCTGAAGACATGAATTTAACCACTGGAGACATACTGATTATTTTTATGCTGCCTTTATGTTCTTTTTTGGACCTTCAGAGTTCTGATCTCCATTCACTAGCATTGTATGGAGCTGAGATATTCTTCTAAAAATCTTTGTGTTCTGCAGAAGAAAGTCATACACATCTGGGATGGCATGAGGGTGAGGAAATGAGACAAATTTGCCACTCAGTATTTTCACGTGAAAATAAGCTTGTGATTCGGCGCAAATGTTTGCCAGAAGTTTGCAGATCTTCACGTGCAGTGGTGAACCTGCAACAAACCTTTGGCAACAATTGACAATTTGCCGCAAATCTCATTTGCATGTGAAAATGATCAATCTTTCGATTTTTGTAAGGGCAACGAGGCACTTATAATGGAAGTGAATGGGGCCTATTTTTGAACATTAAAATAATCCCTTTTTCAAAAATATAACAATAGACATTAACAATGTGTGTGTAAACATGATTTTAGTGTGATAAAATAACTTAACCTTTTCTGTGTAAAGTTATAGCCAATTTTACAGCTTCATTGCCATGACGATGTAATGTCAACAAACCCTAAAATGACTAAAATTATGATGAACAGAAGAATTAATTTAATTACATTTATAAAATTATAAGCTTCACATTTCTGCCTTTAAACCCTCCAAAAAATGGCCACATTTTCTTCCACTGTAAGTGACTCACTGTAACCTCAATTTTCCCCAAAAAAAGAAAATTCTTTCATCATTTACTCACCCTCATGCCATCCCAGGTGTGTATGACTTTTTCATCAGCAGAACACATTTGAAGAAAAATATAAAAATAAATTAGCTCTGTAGGTCCTTAAGAGATTTCTCTTTTGAAGCTCCAAACATCAAATACAGTCAGTATAAACGTCATCAAAATATCAATATTTAAGTACTTTTTAACTATAAACCATCACTTCCGGTATGGACTTCACGTGGTCTCTTGTGTGACATATTCGTGTAGGCATGTTACGGACTTAATCTCACATTCTTCTCTCGGTTGAGACATCCAGGATAAGCACACAAATGCACCATTGTGAGTAAACAAACATACAGATAGATACAGATATTAACCAAAACCAGTGAAGCTACTGTACAGCGTTCCTCCTCCTCCTCAGCGCTGCTCTTCCAGGTGTGTTGCACATGCGTCAGTTCTCACCTGAAAACGTCAACGAGATTGTCATATGCGCATACTAGAGGTGGGACCAAGTCATTGTTTTCCAAGTCACAAGTAAGTCTCAAGTCATTGCATTAAAATCCCGAGTCAAGTCCAAGTCAAGGCAGGGAAGTCCCAAGTCAAGTCCCATGTCAAGACAGGCAAGTCCCAAGTCAAGGCAGGCAAGTCCCAAGTCAAGGCAGGCAAGTCCCAAGTCAAGTCCCAAGTCAAGGCAGGCAAGTCCCAAGTCAAGGCAGGCAAGTCCCAAATCAAGGCAGGCAAGTCCCAAGTCAAGGCAGGCAAGTCCCAAGTCAAGGCAGGCAAGTCCCAAGTCAAGGCAGGCAAGTCCCAAGTCAAGTCCCAAGTCAAGGCAGGCAAGTCCCAAGTCAAGTCCCAAGTCAAGGCAGGCAAGTCCCAAGTCAAGTCCCAAGTCAAGTCCCAAGTCAAGGCAGGCAAGTCCCAAGTCAAGGCAGGCAAGTCCCAAGTCATGTCCTAAGTCAAGGCAAGCAAGTCCCAAGTCAAGGCAGGCAAGTCCCAAGTCAAGTCCCAAGTCAAGGCAGGCAAGTCCCAAGTCAAGTCCCAAGTCAAGGCAGGCAAGTCCCAAGTCAAGTCCCAAGTCAAGGCAGGCAAGTCCCAAGTCAAGTCCCAAGTCAAGGCAGGCAAGTCCCAAGTCAAGTCCCAAGTCAAGGCAGGCAAGTCCCAAGTCAAATCCCAATTCAAGGCAGGCAAGTCCCAAATCAAGGCAGGCAAGTCCCAAGTCAAGGCAGGCAAGTCCCTTTTAATATTTTTCACACCAAAAGCGATTGCGTCATTAATTAAACATCTGGAGTCATATGGATGATGTTTATGCTGACTGTCTCTGATTTTTGGAGCTTCAAAAGAGAAATTGCCATTCGCTCGCATTTTAAGGACCTACAGAGCTGAGATATTTGTCTATTTTTCTTCAAATGTGTTCTGATGAAGAAAGAAAGTCATACACATCTGGGATATCATGAGAGTGAGTAAATGAAATAAAGTGAATTTTCATTTTTGGGTGAACTATCCCTTTAATGCGGGCCTGCGCTCAACATTAACCATTCCAGATGTTAGCATTGTTGTTGTGTCATATCTTATAAGATATCTTTTTAATTGTGTAGTACTAACCGTCTTATGAAAGCAATATAGCACTTGAGGTAAATAGTTTTCCGATGCTCATCGTGCTACTATGCCATAAGGCTTCTCGTACCCTATTACCAACCTTACTTGTACCTTAAACGAACTTTCCA
Organism: Moxostoma hubbsi; assembly: GCA_032164185.1. Taxonomy (NCBI): domain Eukaryota; kingdom Metazoa; phylum Chordata; class Actinopteri; order Cypriniformes; family Catostomidae; genus Moxostoma; species Moxostoma hubbsi. The sequence goes on from JAVLUX010000032.1 coordinate 451,871, forward strand.
GTAGATCCTCAATTTTCCTGGGATAGTTTCAAATCAATTTAATTCATAACAGAATTTGATTGAAAGACTTCTCAGCGAGTGTCATGTGATAACAGAGCTGTTAGCCACCGTTAGCAAGAGCCTGCAGTATTTTAACCCAGAATATTCCTGTGTTTGAAATTTTAAACTTGGAAGAAGCGCGGGACATCACATCATTCTGTCAACGGCTGTTTTCTTTGGCATAAATACGGGCGAAAATTGCAGTTTGTCAGAGTATAGTGGTAAGTATAAACCCTGGAACACTTAATCGCTGTTCTCTCAACGGATGCATGATCTCCCCCGGGCAAGGCTTCTAGCAGTTGAAATGGGGATTATGGAGAGACATTTAACACTTCGCCTGTGATAGCCTAATATTCCTCAAGATATTGAAAAGGGCTTGATTTGTAATCTAAAATCCTGCTTTACCCTTGCAAAACATGCAAATGGGAATTATAAGGAATTCTAGTTCTGATTCCATTCAACTTTAACTTTTTAACTTTTTTTTTGTTGTTGTAGTTTTTAGGAAGAAAGATTGAATCCTTCTTAATGTGTTCACTCCCTTCAGTAGCCTGTTGTCATGTTATGAGCCACTTTCAGTTTTCAACTGAGCAATAATAACAAATCTGAAAGATTTCAGTAAAGTTCAGTGAAGTTAATAAAAGTTTTATACTTTAATAGAGTTTAATAGAGTTCAGCTCAGACAACAGCAGTTGTGACATAATGTTGATTACCCAAAAATTACATTGGACTCTTGGAAAAAAGGTTACAGGCACTTATAATGGAAGTGAAGGAGGCTAACAGAGGCAGAAATATGAAGCTTTTAATTTTATAAAAGCACTTAGGAAGAGGTGAGAACCGGCTTGACAATATAAACAATCATTTAATGATTAACTTACTTTAAAAAGCAAAAGACGTATAACACAAATGCATAAAGGGCAGCTGCCTGCAGCACTCTCTCTCCCGAACTGCCATCTCTGGCCGCCTTTATCCCTCCTGTGGGCTTGATTAGCCTGATTAGGGGACGGGCATGCGTCATCACGGGCCGACCACGTCCTCCTCCTTGCCACGCTCCTCCTTCCTTTGCTTCAGGCCGGGAAGCCCCCAGCATGACGTACATCCCCCCCTTTATGTATATGCCCTTCCGGCCCCACCTGCCAACAGGTCTTTCCCACCTTCTCGGACCTGGAAGGGAGACAAGGGGAGGGAAAAAACAACAACAACAACAACAACAACAAAAAGAGAGGGAAAGGCAAACACGGAGCGACAGCGGGAGAGAGAGAGGATAGAGAGAAAAAAAAAACCACGTACTCGCTGGTTCTCTGATACGCCGTAACCTGGTCCTCGGTCACTCCTCCACCCTCTAGTGGATGACAGCTGCTCCTCCCCGGGTGGATCAGAGGCAGTCCTCCGGTCCCTGGCAGATGGAACGCCCTGCTGCGTTTTGGTGGATGGTAGGGGTTTCCTCCGCCCCTGGCAGCGGTTCTCCCGCTCCAGGCGGTTGGCAGTGAGCCCATTCCCGCTTGCAGACGGCGGTCTTATCTTTGACCCCACCACATTCTAATGGCTGGTAGGAGTCTCCTCCGCCCCTGGCAGTGGCCCGACTGCCTCTGGTCGGTAGGGAGCTCCTCTTACCCTCGTGGTCGGCGGTCGTTCCTCCACTTTCAGGTGGCCGGGCTCCTCAGTCCTCCAGCGAATGGCTGCAGCTGCTCCTTTGGGGTGGATGATGGTGGCGAGGATTATACTACGGTACATCTCTCCTCCTTCCCGGGTTTCGGCACCAATGTAGCAGAGTAAAAGCGAAAGGAGGTGGCGAGAACCAGCTTGTCAATATAAATAATCATTTAATGTTTAACTTAAAGCAAAAAATATATAACACAAATGCATCCAGGGCAGCTGCCTGTAGCTCTCTCTCTCCCGAACTGCCACCTCCACCGCCTTTATCCCTCTCATGGGCTTTATTAGCCTGATTAGGGGCTGGGCGTGCGTTATCACAGCCCGGCCCCATCCTCCTCCTTGCCACACACTTACTTTAATTCTTCTGCTAAAACTTGTTTAATATTTTAGCTGTAAAGATGTTTAAACTGTCATTTTTTTTACAGGATTACAGTGTTTACAGCATTGTCATGGCGATGAAGTCGTGACATTGGATATAACGTCACACAGGTAAGGTTAGTAAGCGATTTTATCACACTAAAATCATGTTTACACATATATTGTTTACCTCATGTCTATACTTTTAAAGCAGCAAGTATTTTAACATTCATAGATAGGCCCATTTACTTCCATTGTAAGTGCCTCACTGTAACCCCATTTTTTAAAAGTTTTTAGAAAATAAGGAACGTCAATATTACATTTTTATGTTAATCAACATTATGCCACAAATGCTGTCGATTGAGCTTTACTTGTATTAAACACGGATAAAATCTATAACTACATTTTTGCTAATGGTTTATACATTTTGCGGCAGTTTCCTGGTGATTTGAACACTAGAGACATTACAACAACTGTCCGTTTTATTCACTTTCACACAAATCGCGACTACAATGGCTGAATATGACTTTATAAAAACTTTTTTGCTCCATTAAGCCCAAAATATATGTTTTTGAACGTGCATGCGCCTGGATTTATTTGTACTATTTGATGGTTGCAGAAAGTGGCAACACTCACATTTGAGCTGTTTTTGTCATGAAGAGGCACTAGAAGATGATGTAATCGCCGGTGAATAACATGGACGACAGTAAAAACATCAACAGTGGATGCATGTAAATACACATGTGTGGGGAGGTCAGGAGATACCTGTGCTTGGATAACTCCAGTTTAAAGGAATAAAAAGAGATCTGTTTGGGTCTTAACTCCTGAAGAGAAATAGTCCGGTGTCTTATAGCAGTTGTAGCACTCATGCGCCAAATGCCTGCGTATACACTTATTCCATGGATTAGCTTCCAGAGTAGCTCACCTCACCTTGGACTTTGAAATGGGAAGAACAAAGCTGACATATGAGATGAAAGTGTCATAGAAGCGACATGAAATTATTATTAATTATTTTTGGACACTGCCGGTTATGTTTAGGTGTTGGTTTAAGGTAAGGATGTCTATTTTGTTAACCTCTCATTTGCTTGAGGTGTAGGTCAAAGTTTAAAATCAGGGAGGTACGTTCTACTCATAAAAACGTCCATAAATTATTCACCCTGAAAATCTTGTCTGATTACGACATTTCACTCACTTTTAGCGCCCTCCGGTGGACAACTGGGAAACTGCGGTGAAACGTGTAATAACTCACATCATTTCATATTTCCCTAACCCTTTACTTTTAATAACTGCCAAATGATTTATTAGACATTAAAATGTCATAATTCTACTAGAACAATATTACAGAAAAGACCTACAGGAAAAAGTGGGATTAAAGGAATAGTTCCCCCAAAATGTTGTAACATATGGCTTGAGAAGACTTGGAATGTAGCGCATTTATTATGACTTTTTAGAACTTTGTAGTATAAATCATGATCCATTTTCATTTCATTGTCTGTAGGACAAAAGGTGTGGCCTGAATTGTACACTGAAGTTTATTACTTGGGGTTAGAGGGTTGTCCAAACAAATATACTATTAAATATATCCAAACGGATAGAGGGCAGGTTATGGATAGCAACGTATAATTGAAAGTCATTTATCTGTAAACCTACAGGTGCCTAAGGAAATATTAAGTCTTCAGGCTGGTGGGTGTTGAGCAATTGCAGAGTTTTAAAGTGGAGACGCAGGCGTGATGAGGCCCTCTGGTGAGCGCTGTGTAGGTTGGCTGTCGGGAGGTGAGATGTTGAACAGGTGGTAAGAGAATTAACCAGGAAGCACAGAGAAACCAGAGGGATGTACGCCACTGAATACAGTCTCCTGCGATTCGTACTGCAGGGCAGCATAAACCAGGAAGAATAACAAATGACTTAAAATAAGTCAAAATCGAGCTACCGCTTAAAATAAAGTCCACTGGGGTGGTTTATCGTCACTCCGCTGTTGTCTGCAGTCGAAATTCTGAGCTTGGATTTGCTTTGATATTGCCCTGTCGGTTCCCCTGCTCCACAGATGAGGTCAAATTTTACATGCTCATACCACAGAAATGAGAAAGAAAAGGTCAATTCGAGGTCAAACCATGTTTCAGACTGAGTAAATTCAGTCTATAAGCTGTCTGAATCTGGCTGTTGACATAGTCAATGAAAAGAGTGATTGAAAGCTGCCAGAAAAGGACTTCGTCCCTCGGGAAGAGACCCATTTTGCTCCTATGGCATGGGTTATATATTGTATTTATTTGAAGATGCTTGGAGAGATGAGTGTGTATATACACTATATGCTGAGATAATTGCGATCTTTGAAGGTTTTAGTGTAGCGCTAAATGACAAGAGAGCAGAAACCAAAGGTTTTTTTAACTCTTGTATTGTCTTAGTTTTGTGAGAATGCATGTTGTGTTCCTGGTCAGAAATGACCGGCCCACTAAGATGGTTTATAAATCTCTCATATTACCACAAGATATTGCATTAGATCTTTTTATCAACTTCTTTTTTAGTAATTATTACTTTAATAATGTACTCCTTTTTTAATGTATTTATATATATATATATTAATAGATAGAAGGATTAATTGAACTGAGCTTATCTTATATCTTACAGCAGACTATCCCGATTCAAATGAGCCCAAGCACAACATAATATGATAAGTAGATCTTGAAATATTATTCAAAGAGTGTGCATGAAAGACACACATTTTGTGTGTGTATATATCTGAGGACTTTGTGTGTGTGTGCAAATACACATCAACATGTGTGCTCATCTAAAGGACTGGGATGCTCCTGAACTCTTAATATTAGTATTGTGTAGTCTTATCCATTCATTTCCAGTGGCCGGTCATTTTTGACCGGGAGCACAAGTGTAACAAATCCAAACTGGTCAATTTTTTGTGTGTGTGTGTGTGTGTGAGTGTTTGTGTGTGTGTGTGTGTGTGTGTGTGTTTTCAGATACCATATGTGAACAAAGTAGAGGAACTTTATTGCAATTAGACATAGTTAAAAAAAAAAAAAAAAAAGTCGAACATGCGGGTTAAAGCTGAAGTCTGTATTTTCTGCGCCACTAGCGGCATCGACTGGAATTGCAAAAATAATGATCATTTCCAAACAGCTTTCCAAATAAACCACCGTCTGCCTTTGATTTTTGTTTCCTTTATGCAAAATACACCATCTGTAGAGAACATTAATTTTGAAACCTATAAGCAGTTGTAGTCAATAGAAACAATATTCCTGTCTTCCAATACAGCTGTGTGCAACTGGTGCCTTAGAAGCAGAATTTGTTGTCGGACAAAAAAATATTTCTAAATTCACTGCCTCTTCCACACGTGGTGAAGTGTGATATATTTGTGAATTCGCCTTCACCTTTTCAAGAGCTTTAACCTAAATGTGACACGTTTCATATCATAAACCCTGTTGTCTATAAATCAAGGTAACACTAGTGTTTGGACCGGGAACATAAAGCTCCTGTATCCCACTAGACTTAAACGCGGTGCCAAATGGCTCCACTTCATGGTTACCTCTGGCAACTGCAACAGGCAACCCAGTTCATTGACTTGGATACTCCCCTATTTTTTATTCCCCTTTACAGTTTAACTTTACTGCCTAATAGGGTTCTTTCTTACTGACCACAGTGAAAATGTCCCTGTGTTTAAACAGCTGTAAACCACAATTGAGCATCTCAAGAGCGCAGTGAACACTTTCAGGAGGAAAAAAAAAGGTGTATCTACACTTTCTCCGTCCCCATTCATTGCCTCACAAACTGGCCAGTTTGTAAATCAGTAAATTTGATCTTGAAAAGTTTAATGCTGTGGTATAAACCACTCTCTTTCTTGAGCGGTCAATACCTCTTTTTATTTGTCCTTATTCACCTTCATATTCCCGTCATTGGCAGAACAATAACACTTATTTTCAACCTTGTGTTCGGCAGTCCAAAAGACATTTATTTTTGTCGATCTCTTGAAGCAAAGTGGTTCAATACAATAAGTTCAACTCTTGTCGATAGCATTTATGGCATAAAAACAATTAAATAATAATAATAATAATAATAACCACTTGCAATTAAAGTACAAGTGCCTGGAGAATAATCATTAAAATCAACCTGTTCTCGTAGAATCATGTTACTATACCTACATTTTTGCAAAATGACGTGGCAGTTTCCTGATGAAATGAACACTAGAGGTGTTACAAAAATGACTTTTATTCACTTTCACAAATCATGAGTAAAAAGGCATATTATCAGTTCACAAATATGGCTCGTTATGCATGACACCGCGGAGTCTCCGCATGTGGAGGCTCATGCTACTCTCCCCGATCCACGCACAACTTACCACACGGCCCATTGAGACCAAAAACCACTAATCGTGACCATGAGGAGGTTACCCTCCCCATGTGACTCTACCCTCCCTAACAACCGGGCCAATTTGGTTGCTTAGGAGACCTGTCTGGAGTCACTCAGCACGTCCTGGATTCATACTCGTGACTCCAGGTGTGGTAGTCATCGTCTTTACTCGCTGAGCTAACCAGATTTTAATATGGAATATTTGGAGAAATTCAAGTCTAAAATACAGCTTGTTTTCAGCAGGGGGCAGTAAGCAAAACTCCAGCTGTTTAGACAACGCGTAGCTGTACTGACAACAAATCAAACTCAGGCTTGCTTGACACTAGCGACAGCACAAATGAATGTGCGTCAGTACTCGCTGAGATACCCAGGCTCCCAGGATGTCGCTTCTATTGATTAAAAACCTCATCTGTTTGGGAGATCATTTAACTTGTTCTCAGCGCAACACAGTGGACATTTCACCTGAAACTGCCACAATATACGTCATGAACCGCGCATTTTAGCAAAGATGTAGCCACATTCACAGTTTTCATGAGAACAGGCTGATTAAAATAAAAAGTAGAGAAAATAGACAGAGTTAGAAGTGGCTTAAAAGTATAGACACAAGACAAACATTCTGCGTGTTGGCATGAGTGTACCCTGATGGCACACGTACATCACCCAGACATTTATTTGATGTATGTGTTTACATCTTGAAGACATATTTGTTTGGTTTCTGCAATACGTCTATATGACGTTTCCTCTGGGATGTCAATAAAACATTCAGCAGATGTCTTCGAGGTGTTTATGTAAATCTGATCTTTTCAAGATGTTTATCAGATGTTCATTAGATTGTGATGCTTTCCAGATGAAAAGATCTAAAACAGACGTCTCAGAGATGTACATGTGCTATCTGGGTAGCATTCTGAAACTGCTTACTGAACTTGTCTAAAGTTATATCCAACTTCTGTCACGACCATGTATCGGCGTAAGGAAGCTTGTGCATGAAACGTATAGGGATTTCAGAAAATGACTTTACAAAAAAAAAAGAAACGACACATTTTTGTTATAACCCTCTTTAAAACTGGTACCAAATACTGTAACCTTAAAATTATTTTCTGTGGTAATCAACATTATGCTACAAATGCTGTCGACAGAGCTGAACTTCTATTGAACCCGGAACATTCCTTCAAGATGACTGTAAATCTTCTCTGAAAGCTTTTGAAATTGAGAATCGGAATTTAGAATTTAGAGTTTAGAATTTTGGATTTGTGAAAACAGGAGGTGAATTTCAACACTAACAGCAAGACTGGGCTCCAGTTTCTTATTACCTCAGGTTGACATTTGCCATTAACGTGAGACAAAAAAATAAAAACCACATGTGCATTAGTACACATCACAGTTTAGTGCTTTGTCAGTGCGAAAGTTTCTGCCCATTTTTCCCACGAATCGCCTTTAAAGACCTTCAATGCCGTGCTACCTTTGCTGCACCTGAAGGGTCACAGAGTGCCACTGGCCGATGAAGATAGATTGAGGGGTGTCAACAGCGCTGGGAGCGTCAGCATGGGGGCAAACATGAGAGAAATACAAATTATTGAGCCCAGTAGTGCTGCTGCCACTCTTTGACACGTTGAGTGGTGCTGTGGACTCTGTGGCTTGCATTCTTCTGCTGTTAAACGGTATCTGATCCTTCAGCGGGAGCGAGAGGCTGCTGTTAACCCAGTATCCCTTTGAGTCCAGCCTAGAAACGTCTGTGCTGTGCAAAACAAAATGTAATGCAGTCTGTCAAAAGTTGGACCAGCCAAGGTCATCTTAGCAGGTTTGAGGTACAGAAACTAAATCTGGTCACATTGCGTCTGGCTCTAGTGAACTTGCCAAGGTGAACTTCCCTTTTTCTGCAGAGAGTAAGCTTAAGGTACTGCTCTTCAACCAACATTTTTACTAAAAGGGTCAATTATATTGACAAATACCTATTCCAAACCCTAGTGAGCTGCCTTGCTGTCATCTGCCTACAGAAGCAGCTACACTCTAAGGTCATATCCACACAAATAAGTGCTACAATGTTTGCTACATTTATACTTTTTATCTCCATCCAAAACAGCCCTTTTCTCAACCTGAAAACTGAGCATATCAAAAACTCTCCATTACCACACACCTTTGGAAATGATGACATTGGGAAACTGAAACGTTTTCAAATAAAAACATTAGTTTTTTTTACTGACATGGAACCTCACATGTAACGCTTTGTGTCACACACCGATCAGCCACAACATTCAAACCACCTGCCTAATATCGTGTAGGTCCCCCTCGTGCCGCCAAAACAGCTCTGACCCGTCGAGTCATGAAATCCACAAGACCTCTGAAGGTGTCCTGTGGTATCTGGCACCAAGACGTTCCTTTAAGCAGCAGATCCTTTAAGTCCTGTAAATTGCGAAGTGGGGCCTCCATTGTTGGTCCAGCACATCCCATAGATGCTCAATCGGATTGAGATCTGGGGAATTTGGAGGCCAAGTCAAGTCATGTTCCTCAAACCATTCCTGAACAATGTGTGCAGGGTGCATTATCCTGCTGAAAGAGGCCACTGCCATCAGGGCATACTGTTGCCATGAAGGGGTGTACCTGGTCTGCAACTATGTTTAGGAAGGAGGTACATGTCAAAGTAACATCCACATGAATGCCAGGACCCAAGGTTTCCCAGCAGAACATTGCCCAGAGATCACACTGCCTCCGCCGGCTTCTCTTCTTCCCATGGTGCATCGTGCTGCCATCTCTTTCCCAGGTAAACGACGTACACACTCCCGGCCGTCCACATGATCTAGAAGAAAACGTTATTCATCAGTCCAGGCCACCTTCCATTGCTCCATGGCCCATTTCTGACACTCACGTGCCCATTGTAGGTGCTTTCGGCAGTGGACAGGGGTCAGCATGGGCACTCTGACCAGTCTGCGGCTACTCAGCCCCATACGCTGCAAACTGTGATGCACTGTGTGTCCTGACAACTTTCTATCATGGCCAGCGTTAAGTTTTTCAGCAATTTGTGCTTCAGTAGCTCTTCTGTTGGATCAGACCAGACGGGCTAGCCTTCACTCCCCACACGCACCTATGAACCTTAGGCGCCAATGACCCTGTCGCCAGTCCACCGGTTGTCCTTCCTTGGACCGCTTTTGGTAACCACTGCATACCGGGAACACCCAACAAGACCAATTGTTTTGGAGATACTCTGACCCAGTCGTCTAGCCATCACATTTTGATGCTCAGATCCTTACGCATGCCCATTTTTCCTACTTCCAACATATGAAATTCAAGAACTGACTGTTCACTTGTTGCCTAATATATCCCACCCCTTGACACAGGTGCCATTGTAATGAGATAACAAACGTTATTCTCTTCAACTGATAGTGATTTTAATGTTGTGGCTGATCAGTGTATACTGTAGATTGCGGCCTTCACACAAAGCACATGGGACACTCGTCCAGAGACTATTTGGCAGAGACGGGCCACTTCTATTAAAATGAATGGGAGAAAATGAAACGCCCAACCAAGGAGCTCTAAGCGACACGGTCAAAGGATGTAGAAAGGAAGTCCCGCCTTACAGGAAAAATATCCAGTCACCTTTTAGATACAGATATCGCCTGTCAATCAACTTGAGAACGGGTATGGGCTTAAGCTATATAAATTGTAATCTTGACCAACCATTTTTGATATTTAGGTCTTTCCCTTTTCAAGTAGACAGGAGCTGCGTGACTGCATGCACTGGCATGAGTGGAAATAGCCTCCCGAGAGCATTCCAAAGATGGCCGACAGTGGACTGACTTGCTAGAGAGTCTTTGACTCGACTCAATTGATTTCAATAGAGTTTGCCGTTAGCATGTTGCTAAGCCAACAATGTGATACTGTTATAAGCATAGTAAATACATCATATTTGTGAAAATAGTCTTTTTTTTATAATAAATGTCGACTGCATTTGTAACAGTGTTGATTACCACAGAAAATATTTTCAACTCGTGCCGCATTTATTTAAAAATGGCAATCATACTGAGACACTTACAATGGAAGTGAATGGGGCCAGTCCATAAACATAAAAATACACGTTTCAAAAGTATAGCCACAAAACGTAAACATTTTAAGTGTTAACATGACTCTAGTGTACTAAAATCTCTGTGCTACATGAATTTAGTGTGATAAAATCATTTATGGTGTTTACAGCATTGCATCACCATAGCAACGAAGTTGTAATATTTGATATAACTTTGCACCGAAAAGGTAAGTAAGCCATTTAATCATATTGTTAACGTCTTATGGCTATATATAAACAGTACTTTTGAAACAATGTGCAATTTAATGGGTGAATCTCACGAAACCTGTTAAGGTTATTTCCGGGCCATATTTCACCCCACTGTCAATAGAAATAGCGATATTTTGCATAAAGAAAACAAAGCCTATTTTTAGGACCATAAAGATGTTTTGCATTGTTTTCATGACACAGGGGCTACACAGAAGTGAATATGCTTATATGTTATTGTCAGCTTCAGCGTGAGGTGATGTGCACGGTGACTTGGCAGCATTGTGGTGATTCCTGACAGATTTAGATTCACATTTGTATCCAAAAGCACTCAAAGGGATCGAGACGGGGCTCAAATGCAAGCATCTGCCCCCCATTTAACACGCTGCCTTGAACTGGACCACCTTAAGTGCGATACTCTGACTTTAAGAGCTCTCTGGAGGCCACGACTCATTTCAGCAAAGTCTCATGGCTCTCTTAAGGTGGCCAGATTGATTGCGTTCAATATGAATCGTATTTGGTTTAGGCATACATCAGGTGTTAGATTTCCACAAAGGTTTACAACTGCAGTAAATTGATATAATTGTTAAAATTTCTCTTGTTTGCATTAAAAAAAAAAAAGTACAATTTATTGTTTTCAGCTTTTCAGCTGCAGGAGTGTGGGAGCGAGATTTGGCCGTTCTTTCACTTGGACACACACTGTACTAGAAAACATGAGACAGGAAACACTATTATTGATTTGTGATTCGAGGGTTCACAGGGCAGTTGAATGTAGCCCAAATGGGATGTGGCAGATTTTTTTGCAATGACACTTTGAATCTGGGCAACTGTTATATGGAAATGAACCAAATAACTGTCTGATTTAATGCAAAGTGATTTCAGTATGAATGGTCAGTTCATGCAGCTTTTGCCTCAACATTGGTCACAAATGTATGTTTGATGAATCGTGCCTCATGAATCATGATTTGAACCAGAAAATATTATTATACTGAAAGTATGATACTTATATATACTTACATAGTACATCGCAGACTGGGGCATGTTGTCACACCTTTTCCAGTGAAAATTTCTCAGGGTAGGTTTCATTTAAAATTAATTTCTGCAAGTTATTGAAAGTTTTCATAGTTTTTGACCAGGTCAAAATATAGTTAAATAAACATGCGTTTGTTAGCAGTAGTTGTCACAAAGGAACTTGTCATCAAACAGACTATTATCGTATTTTATAGCTAAATTTAAACAGTAGAACAATTATAATGTAAAACAATTAATGTTTCAGCAAATGTAAAAGGCCAATATACACTGGCCGACAAAAGTTTGAAATAATGTACAGATTTTGCTGTTTCAGAAGGGAATTGGTACTTTAATTCACCAAAGTGGCATTCAGGACATTACTGATGTATAAAATGGCACCATCGCTTTTGAATAAAGTAATTTGTGATCAAATCTAGACAGCAGCATCACATCAACACCTTATCCTTGAGTAATCATGTTAAATTGTTAATTTGGAACTAGAAAATCACTTGCCATTATATCAAACACAGCTGAAAGATATTTGGTTCATTAAATGAAGCTTAACCATGTCTTTGTGTTCGAGTTGTCACAGTATAGACTGGTATGTCTTAAAGGTATAGTTCACTCAAAAATGAACATTTGCTGATAATTTACTCACCCTCAGGACATCCAAGATGTTTCTATCTTCATCAAAACAGAATTTAAGATTTTTAGGATTTCATGTCAGGATGCCTCCTCTAAACAATGCGAGTGAATGTACTCCATTATTTTGACGGTCTTAAATGCATATTTAGGGTGCATCAAAATCCACACGACTCCAGTCGACAAATAAAGTTCTTCTGAACCTTCTGATTAGGTCAAAAATGGATAAGTACATCAGAGTCTCTAGTTTGAGAAATAGACGCCTCACATGTCCTCCGCTGACAGCTTCATTGAATTCTACCCGCTCAACACCAGTTTCATGTTCAACAGTAAAGAGAAGACTCAGGAGGACTTATGGGAAGAATTGCAAAGAAAAAGCCACTTTTGAAACAGAAAAACAAAAAGAAAAGGTTCGAGTGGGCAAAGAAACACAGACATTGGACAACAGATAACTGGAAAAGAGTGTTACGGATCTGAACCCCATTGAGCTTTTGTGGGATCAGTTAGACTGTAAGGAGCTTGAGAAGTGCCCGACAAGACAGACACATCTATGGCAAGTGCTACAGGAAGTGTGGGGTGAAAGGTCACCTGAGTATCTGGACAAACTGACCGCTAGAATAACAAGCATCTGCAAAGCTGTCATTGCTGCATGTGGTGGATTTTTTAATAGTCATTTTTCACGTTATTATTGTCCTGTCTATACATTGTGATCAGCTGAATGTCACTTTGGTGAATGAAAGTACCAATTTATTTCCATAAGAGCAAAATCTGCCCATTATTCCAAACTTCTGGCCATCAGTGTAAATATAATAAATTGTATCAAAATTATAAAAAGAAAACCCGGTGACGAATTGCCCTCAAATAAAATACAAAATGTGTTCAAAAATACATTACAAATGTAATTCACCTCTTATATAATGATAATGTATTGAACTATTAAAAGTGATTTTGATATTTTTTTTTGGAGCTTGAGGTAAAAAAATGATGTGTTATAACTGTCCAAAGACAGTAAAATAAATCAAAATCTCAATAAAAGCTGAAATTTGTGAAAAAAGAATAAATAATAATTTTGGCATTTGTAGTGCAGAATAATATTTTATAATTATTTTAAAAAGGCTCTGGGTCACTGACCGAAAGGTCAGGGGTTCAAGCCCCAGCACCGTCAAGATACCACTGTTGGGCCCTTGACCCCATCTGCTCCAGGGGTGCTGTTTCATGACTGACCCTGTGCTCTGACCCCAGCTTAGTTGGGATATGCAAAAACAACTCCATTTCATTGGCTCTGTACCTGTACTCTGCACAATGACAGTAAAGTTGAATATTATCTATCTATCTATCTATATACACCAATCAGCCACAACATTAAAACCACCTGCCCGATATTGTGTAGGTCCCCCTCGTGCTGACAAAACAGCACCAACCCGCATCTCAGTATAGCATTCTTCTTACCACAATTGTATAGAGTGGTTATGTGAGTTACAGCAGACTGGTAGAAGACAGTAGAAGAATATGCGGGTTGGGGCTGTTTTGGTGGCACGAGGGGGACCTATACAATATTGGGCAGGTGGTTTTAATGTTGTGGCTGATCGGTGTATGTGTATATATATATATATATATATATATATATATATATATATATATATATATATATATATATATATATATATATCAGTCCTGTGCAAAATTGTAAGGCACTTAAGATGTTTCACAAAAGCATTTGTCTTAAGATGGTTATTCATATCTTCAGCTTTAGTGTGTCAATAGGAAATATAAATGTTAGACTCCCAAATATTACTTTTGCAAATAGAAACGATTAGAATAGAAGAACAGGGAGTCCTGCAACAGATGTCATGACCCCCCCCACACACACAGATCCCCCCCACTGAACATGGAGTCTGTCTGAGATTACTTAAAGAGACAGAAGTAATTGAGACAGCCGAAATAGACAGAAGAACTGAGGGGAATTCTCCAAGAAGCTTGGAACATCCTATCTGCCAATAACCAAGAACAACTGTGTCCAGGTGTGTCTAGGAGAATTGGTGCTGTTTTAAAGGCAAAGGTAAATTGATAAATGATTTTTGAAGACAATGCAACATTTTAGTGCCTAAAACTTTTGCACAGTCCTGTGTATATGTGTATATATATTTTACAAAAGGATCATTGGAAATATCCAGTCAGTAGACATATTCTGCTCATTTCATTCAGCTTGCGGTCTGATTTCCAAAATGCACCAATGAGTGAACTTTCCACCGGTGCCTCTTTAATGAAGAGCTCATGTACAGTACATGTATTTTGTTTGCTTAATGCTAAATGAGAAATGAAAGCTGATCAAATACTATCATACTCGAGTAGCAGAGAGCTAGAAATGAAATCCATCTGTTAGACAAGGTTAGACAATGATCTAATGAAGGGATAAACTGAAGGAAAGGAGAAGCCTGCAGATGAATTCTGATGAAGGTTTGGTTGTGACCGACTGTGGGGGAGTTATGGGGAAATGGGCCGTCATTACGCAGTTATGTCCATTCACGTGAAGGGATAAAATCTAATCTAATGATCCTATGAGGTCACAGAAGGACTCCACAGATGTGCGATTCATTGAAGTATCCAAAATAATGATCTAGTTGGATCATTATTTCCTCATTGTCAAATAGGAAGTCTGATGATGTGGAACAAAAAACAGAGACATTATGGCCGCGTTCAGACTGCACAATTTTGTGAGTGACAAACACATTTAAATGCCCACCCACAGCAAATGTTATTTTTGCGTTCCCATTTGCCATCACTTTAACATTTCTGTGATGTTCCAAAAGAGTAAATCATTTGAGAGAGATGGATGAGCACAGAAAAAGATGCCAAATTCACGTCAATCCTTCATCCGCTGTATTTTAAACCCCATCACAGCAGTGGCGACTACTGTTTAATTAAAGCCAGGGTATTATAACACAAATAATGTTATACATGCACACAAAATAATAATAACAAATTTGAATATAAACTATTTTAGAGTGATCACACTGTGAATTGTCAATAGTTGGTCAAAAGTTCCTCAGCTGAAATCGGTCTGTACATACCGAAATTCAAATCTCTGCCCCCAGTGGCCGAAGCTGGAAGTGTTGTTGAACATATGGGTATATCTGCGCTCAAGATTACGGGTGAAATGTCCACAGTGTGGCGCCAAAAGCGAGTTATAAAGAGAGTTGTTTTTAGTTGTAACACATGCATATTTTATTAACCATACGGCCTAACCCCAAACCTAAACCTTAGTGTCAGTGGAGTAAAAACGTAAGTCCATGTCCACACTAACTCTAAGACGTCATCGTTTACCAAAGGATGCTGTTATGGTGTTTTCAAAAGTGTTGGAAAATGCTGTTCTAGTGTGAATGCGAGCTGTAAATGTCGAAAAAATTAATGCCTTTTCAAATGGAAACATGTAAGTGTGGATTGCACACCTTGGAATCCCGCTCAGGGCACCATCTTACCCTAGGAGGGCACTAGAAAGTCCACCGCTGGCCAAATTGATGCTCTACGCAGAGTTCCAGGTGGATGGGACGCGTGATATGAGCGAGGCGATCGTCTGACGGGCAGCCGCTGGAGTTTCTGGTGCCCTCCTAGGGTAACGATGGTGCCCCCCTAGGGAGTTGGTGCCCTACGTAGACTGCGTAGTCTGCTTATAGGGAGTGGCGATGCTGATCATGCTCATAAATGGTTATGTGAATGTGATTACATCCTAGTTCCTGTGTTTAAAATAGCTAGACACAGTGCAATGAATAGAACAGGACACAGCTGTCTCGAAGTGTGTTTTTAAAAAGTTAAACTTCTTTCAGACTGACATGGCGTCTTATAAATGCATTTCGCCAAACACTGAAAAAACAATGAGACGTTTGCTAATTTTGACCAAAGTAATATTAGCCATCAGAGACATCTTAGTGCCTGGCAGTTGTTCCAAAATGATCACACGAGAAGTCTGCATGTTGTTCCTCAGAGTTCCAGTACCGTAGGATAGCCCACATTATGCCGACTCGCCAACAAGCGTCATCTCCTTTCAGACATTTTTGCATCAGCGGCGGGGTGGGTGCCCTGGGTTCAGATCCTGCGCTGAAATAGGAAGTAAATCACATTCGCATCATCAGTGATGAGCTTGATTCAGAGATTGCATTTTTCCCCTCTAACATTTGTTTTTTACTCCACTGATGTTTAAGTCGAGTAAAAATTATACCTATACACATATTACACAGTCTGCATAGAGCACCAACTCCCTAGGGGGGGCACCAGAAACTCCATCGGCTGCCATTACTCACACACTATACGTTATTCAAGGACCTGGTAACAGTCGCAGAACACAGAATACCGCCTCTCACCGCACCTTGCGCTTTCTCATTTTTTCAGTCAGCCCTGTAATTACAGGCCATCCGAAATTAAATCCGGCTCATGTGCAAAAAACAACCAGCCCTTCCATCCACTAGTCTTGCTGCTCACATGGGGGCTGACTGTCCCCTGCTTAGAGGGAAAACAATCTCCTCAAAGCTCCCATTAACTTACCAGCAAAAGAGCTGTGGTCCAACAAACGCATGGTTCATTTTCAATGATCCGCCTCAGGCCTTGCACGCTGTAATCTGTGATTGACTGTCCACGTCTGTATGCTGCTTGAACTGAGCTAGGCCCCGAGGATGATTGATGGAAAACAAACAAACAGAGCAAGGATGTTGTAAAAATGCTTCCTAGCCCATTAACATAAGAATCACAACCCAGCAAGCCATGGGAATACAACTTAACCTGATGGGAGCAGTAAGTCACAATGTATTTGAATGCATGTATGTGTGTGTATAATATATATATATATATATATACACACACACACACACACACACATACATATATACATACATATATACACACACACACACACACACAACAGTTCATTCCAGTCCTCTAATCTGATTGGATGGTCTGACACCATCAGCACTTGGACGCCTGCGGCCAAATCACAGCAGTGCTGATATAGGGCCATATCGCACTCTTGCTTGTGTGATATTGCAACAATATATATATATATATATATATCTTTACTACCCTATCCACACTAATGTTTAAAGTAATATTTCAGGTTCAATACATGTTGAGCTCATTCAATAGCATTTGTGGCATAATGTAGATTATCACAAAAAACATGTTTAAACTTTATTGTTTGTTTTGACAATGAATGTCAATGAGGCCAATCCGTAAACTTTAAGACACTCACTGTTTCACTGTTTCTGCTAGATGTATGCAGTATCCATTTTAACATGTTTTTAGAAAAATGAAATCGTTAACTAACCTCATCTGTGTAAAGTTATATTCAATTTTTACAACTTTGTTGCCATGACTTCATACCGTAAACCCTAAAACTACAATGAAAATGACAATTTAACATCTTTATAGCTCAAATAATACACCAGTTTTAACAGGACAATTAATATAAGTGCTTTTATAAAATGATATAACTATTCAAATTGGCCCCCATTCACTTCCATTGTAAATGCCAAATGAGGAGTGTGTTTTCGAAATGCTAGAGCGTCATTTTTCCCCACCAAAAATGCTCTCTGCATACTTTGGAAAACGATGGAATTGTTAGTGTGTAAAAAATGTGTGTGGATCATAATTTCCTGATTATTATTTTCAGTTTCCTTCACTGTTTACCAAAGGATGCCATTCTGAAGATCATTTTCGAAAGTCTTTGGGGCCGATCAGGGGCGGACCGGCCATCGGGAGAACCGAGTGGGCCGGTGGGTCGACCGCGAAATGGGCCGAATGGCCAAATAAGCTAAAATTAGCTGCTGCGTTTTGCAGAACGGACTACAAAACAGAGCAGCGATATGCGCCCTGGTGCAGGCCAAAATGTAAAACAAAAAGACAAATTCTACTTTGCAATCAGACTGCTTTGTGCTACTCTTTTAGCACCGTCAACGGCACGTACAGGGCTGATGATGAGCTTTGTGTCACATGCACTGTACACTAGGCGTACTGGCACATGGAAAACCGAAGTATGCTTCAGATGAAAGGACAAATGAAAGGAAAGTAACACTTTCTCAATGCGGTAAGTATGAATATATGTGATGTAGCAATGCAAACCACTTACAGGCTAGCTTTGGGATCACTTTGCCCCAGCACTCCTGCCTCAGCAAAAACCACCCCCAGCTTCCTGCAGGGAACACACTTTCTGAACACTGTTCAGGTAAGGATTTAGGGGCTCAGATTTATGACCCAGATGGGACCCCACAGCTGGGGTGGGGATTAGCTGCGGGCCGGAGCAGGAAGGTTTTTGGGGGAATAAATCAGGGGGTCTTGCATCAACTGAAGAAGAACACAGGGGTTTTTTCATTAACCTTCCAGTTTTTTACAAACATACAATCATTCCGCTGGGTTAAAAAAAAGTGCATTTCTTACAAAAAAGCAAACAAACATCCAAGCTCCTTTACAATCTCTAATAGAAGAAACACTAATAGGTGAAAAATATGACTCTTTATTGGGAAATATTCCAATTCATTGTCACTTGGCCTGGGGCGGCTGTGGCTCAGGTGGTAGAGCGGGTCGGCCACTAATCGCAGGGTTGGTGTTTCGATTCCCGGCCCACACGAGTCCACATGCTGAAGTGTCCTTGAACAAGACACTGAACCCCAAGTTGCTCCCAATGGCAGGATAGCACCTTGTATGGCATCTCTGCCATCATTGGTGTGTGAATGTGTGTGTGAGATTGGGTGAACGGGATGCTGTGTAAAGCACTTTGGTAACCGCTAAGGTTCAAAAAAGCGCTATATAAGTGCAGAGTAGCATTCTGTGCATACTGCGCACAGCATGCAAACTTTTTGTATGTATAAAGTACACAGATGACCTACTACATGTGCCTTACATCGAGGTTACAGTGAGGACAATGGAAGTGAATGGAGCCAATCTGTCAATGCTAAGATACTCACAGTTTAAAAAGTATCGCCACAAGACGAATACAATATGCCTGTTAACACCATTGTAGTGATAAAATCGCTCCTTTGCTGTGTTAAGTGACATCCAATTTGAAAACTTTGTTGACATGATGATGTAATGCCACAAACCCTAAAACCCTACCGCAATCGTAAAAACGACGATTTAAGAAACTCTACAGCTTAAATAATAAACAAGTTGAACAGATGAATTAGTGAGTGCTTTTATCCAATTATACGCTTCACATTTCTGTCTCTAAACCCTCCAAAACATGGCCCCATTCACTTCCATTGTATGGAAAAAGATGCAGTAATGACAGCTTCTGCCAAACATCTCCTTTGGATCCATGGAGGTGTCAAGAAGGTGAGTAAGTGATGACATAATTTTAATTAGCATTTTTTGGGTGAACTATCCCTTTAAATTTTCAAGGGCATAGTCTGGATCTTAGGCCCACAGACTGGTTTTAAAACACTTGCGACAGACATGTTTGATTTCATAACACTCCCTGCAGGCAGCAGACTGTCATAAGTGAAGCAGCAGGCCAACGGAGAAGAAATCAGGGTAACAGGAGCTGCGCCAGCACTGGTCATCTGTCTGCCGCTTAACTCACTCCCCACATCCTGTTTTCAGGCAGATGCCCATGTCAATTTACTGAAGAATTGGTGCTGAAATGGGCCGTGCGAGGCGGGACGTGGGCACTGTGGCATTTTTATCGCCCGCTGCCTTATACTTCAGCATATCCTTGACAAACCCACACTGCAGACATCAAGCGTTTGGCGTTAAAGGTATGACCTAAAAAGAGAGTTATTACTCTATACAACATCCGGCTGTTTGAGAGAGAATCCTGTGCCGCGGAGCCATGAGATACGTTTGGGTTTATATAGTGTGGGACTCATTTGCTTTTTTAACCATTAAGGTCTGTTCATCCTGGGCTAACACTTGCACTGTTCGTGGTCAAAGTCTTCATTTAATATATGGTCCAATACATATAATTACTCATTTGTTTTACACATTTTATGTGTCACACCTCTTAAATAACTTCTTGCATAGTTATCACGCCCCCCCCCCTCAAATTACACTGTTCAATTTGTCTGTAAAATAAGCACCTTTTTTTACCTTCACTTAAGTAAAAAGCAAACTTAAATATTTATGAAAATGCTGCTGTGCGTCATTCATGACAATTTCATAATAGTGACAAGTATGGCCTATAGGTGGCGTCCTCTTGTTGTTTCTTGGTCTCAGAAACTCGATGATATAATGTCGTTTTTTTAGACATCATCACAAGTTATGCATTTGGATATATATTTAGACATAACAGTTTAGCTATTTATTATTTGTTTTGTTTTTATTTGCTTGTTTCTTTTTCTGAAAGGGTGAAAACGATCCCCACGGTGGGTTCAGACATGTAGTTCTGTAAGTGTGTTCTGCACTGTGGCAGTGTTATACTCTCCTCAATTCATTTCTGAGTGAGTGCATTCTGCATTTTGGCTCTGTGTTATAGTGTCGCCCATTCATTTCAATGGTTGGTCAAAAGGCACTTTTCCACTGCACGCTACAGTTCGACTCACCTCAACTCGACTCGCTTTACTTTTCTGAGCTTGCATTTCCACTGCAGTTTAGTGTCCCTCAATGTGGGCGGGATTATAGGCTGACCGTCACAGTTGCTCCGCCTCTACTGCCGTGACATCATCTTAAACACGACACAAACTGACCAAAACAACAACACGAGCGCTAGCTGTTAGCTGCTAGCTCATTGTGCTGCATAAAGCAGTTGTTGATGGTGATTTTACACAAGTGTAACAGTTAAATTGGGCTGGTTGTTTTAGAAGCTTCCAGTAGCTGGTCAACTAAATAAAGTGAAGCTTTCAAGCAGAGTATCGAGTTAACGTAACAAAACGTCCCATCCTCCATCATGGATCAACGCCAGTCCAGGGCGCTCTCCCTCCCATTGCTCGCCAGTTTAGATGGCGTCCATTTGGTCGAACCACTTCCACTTTTCCTTGATGGTTCTGTAGTTACTTTTGTAACTTTTCCCTACACTGTTGGTAGGTCCGGAGGTAGCCGCGTGCGGAGGACAGCTGAAACACTTCCTGAGAGACTTTATCATTTCGTTCATCGCTAACGAGTGGACCGTCTGCACCTCGTTTATTGACTACGGTGTGGTTTTGCACACAGCCATTTATTTTTTCACAATTTGAAAGTCGTGTGAACAAATGATACTGTTATCGCTGTTGCTAACTTTAAAACTAGCGGGTTGATGTCCCGTGTCGCCAATCCAGTGACACTGGTTGTGACGATTCTCTCTGACCAATCAGTGATCTGCAGGATTTTGACGTCACATTTAGTATCGGCTCGGCTCGCTTGGAACCTCGACCGAGGTGGAACTAAAAGAAGTTTCAGGTACTATCCACAGTGGAAAACCCCCAAAAAGCGAGCAGAGTCAAGTTGAACCGTGCAGAGGAAAAGCCCCCCAATTTGTTTTTTTTAGAAAACCAATCAAACTTAATGGAATATTTTCAGAGTTTTTCTGGTGTGATTAGATGGCAAAAAGAGGAAAAGTCACAATTTTTTTTTATATATCTCAGAATAATAATACTAATATATATTTTTTTATATAAATTCAAATCGGTCAAAAAATGTAACTTGGTCAAACAGAACTTGAGGGTAATATTAAAGGAGGGACAAATTGAACATTATGCCACTAATGCTTTTGATTGAGCTTAACTTGATTTGAACCCAAAACGTGCCTTTAAAAGCACAACCAATGGTTTAGTTTGAGAGCTACAGTAATGTCTGTTGTGATAGTAATGCTGCTGTGGATTTGACCTTGACAGGGGTTATTTGGATAAAGAAGTATTTGCACAGGTACGACAACCATATCCTGAGCAATATCACTGAGCTGCCTTTCAAAATCAAACAAAACTCAGCCTTGAAACACACAGGAAACCAGCCTGATTTGTGCCAGAGTAGGTGCGAAAGTCTCCAGGCACTTCTGTTCCAAACGCTCTTACGCAGAAACACACACAGGATGTGGAATATGCCTGTGCGTGTCCAGATAATAAGAGACTGCTGTAGGGTGCCGCCAGCATTAGGAGCGCTGGAGTCTGCCGCTTTGCCCTGCCTCTCCCTTCAAAAGCTTCCCCTTTCATATCAAATGTGCTGCTTGAAGTAACCAGAGAGCAGCCTTTTACTTTTCTCTAAATTAGCTCAGGCAACTTGATTTCAGTGCAGTTTGCTTCCACCACTGTCTGCACGGCTACGATACCATGATGTCATTGCGGGGTAGTAAGTGAACATGTGTGGGGAAAATGAGAAAGGGTTCCTCTATTTAGCGGTAATTTGTAACAGATCTGAATGAAGTCGACTGCCAAGGGTTCACAGGGCTGTTTTGCCTCCAATTAAAAGACTGTAAACTCCCAAAGTTTGGCGTTTTTGCAGGTGCTGCAAATTGGGGTTAAGGAATATCAAATCTGGCTGCCCTTTTCTTGTCAAATAGATAGAAGTCACAGCCGTGGCCTAGTTGTAAGTGCACATGCAGTTTAGCCAAACGTTTTACTAACAACATTAATGTCTGGTCCAGATTGCAGCTTATTTTAGCCATGAAATGACTACCGAAAACAGGAAGAGACAGGTTGACCAACATGCAAATCAACCAATCTCAGTTCACTTGATCTTTTTGTCATTTAGGGACGGTTTGTCTGAAATAGTTTATAAAAAAAAAAGGCTTTATTGCAAACAAATGAAACTAAAAAAAAATTAAAATAATGGTGCCGCTGTCTTCGGAATCGGTGGTAAAGAGAAAACAAATTAAAAAAAAAGAGAAAATTGTTGTAACGGGTTTAAAAGGTGCAAGGAGGCGGCGGGAAACGGCAGAACGGTCAAAATAATGTTTAATGGAAACATAAAAAGACATAAACAAACACACAAGGCAGGTGGCTCTCTCTCTCCCAAACTGCCACATCCGGCTGCATTTATACCTCTACTTGGCTGATTAGCCCGATTGGGGGACGCGCGTGCGTTGACACGGCCTGGCCCTCCTCCTAGTCACACTCCTCCCTCCTTTGCATTTGAACCCTGTACATTCCCCCCCTTTAATCCTTTTTGGTTGGGAGATGGCATCGCCCCTCTTGCTGTGCCTGCCAGCAGGCTTTTAACCGCCTCTCTAGAGCTGGGGAGGGGGACAAGGGGAATGAAAAAAAAGGATAGGAGAGGGAAAGGGCAAGGCGGTGCGACAGTGAGAGAAAAAAAATTTAAAAATAAATAAAATATCGCTCACTGGCTCCCAGACACGCTGTCGCCTGGTCCTTGACCAGTCCTCTGCCCTATAGCGGATGGAATGCCCCTCCGCATTCTGGCAGACGGCAGCTGTTCCTCCGCGTCCAGGCGGCCGGCAGCGACTCTTCCGTCCCCTGGCGGACGGCCACAGATGCTCCTTTGGGCGGACGGCAGTGGCAAGGACTCCACGACAGCGCATCCCTCCTCCTTCCCGGGCTGCGGCACCAATGTAACAGGGTTTAAAATGGGCAAGGAGGCGGGATCTGTCTGAACAGTCAAAATGATGTTTAATGAAAACATAAAAGCAAGTTGGAGATAAAGTTGCAATCGGTGAAGCAACCACGTCATTTTGTCGTGCTTCTATGTCACTTTCAGCTCACGTGTCGACTCGCAAGCTCTTCTCTAAATCGCAATTTTAGCCACCGTGCAGTTTATTACATTCAAACAAGCTTGCAAATAAAATATATTGATTTAGTAAAAGTGTTCAGATGTGAGATTTTTTGAACAGTTTTTTGAACTGACAATCTGCCGTGTGTGAAAGTGAAGAAATGTTGTTGTTGTAGCGACTCGTGTTCATTTCACCAGGAAACTGCCGTGATACTTTCAATGAGCCATGCAAAAATAATTTAGCAAATATGTATGTATAGTATTATGATTGTGAGACCAGGTTGGATTATTTCACTGACATAACCCAGAAACAAAGCAGAATATTCAGTTATTTTTGTCCATATCTAGTTATCTTGATACTAAGAGCCTCAAACATAACTCTGAATATCTTTCAACGCTTTGATGCCACTAACCTGGAAAATCCAGTGATTAGCTCTTCCTAAAAAGTGCTCACGGCATCAACTCTGTACCTTGCAATGTCACCCAGCTCTTGGCATTTTCTGTGTAAAATCAGACAGTCCAGAGTGATCTCACTGTGGGGTTTGGTGACAGTACATCGAAAGTAATTCTGCTGAAATCAGTCTGTGCTTACACTGCCCCCAGTGGCCGAAGCTGGAAGTGTTTTTGAATGTATAGGCACATGTGAGCGCTTTTCTGGGTGAAATGTCCACAGGTTGGCGCTAAAAGCGAGTTGTAAAGCAAGTTGTTTTTAGTTGTAAATTATGTAAAACTGTCAACAGGAATGCATGTTTTTTTTTGACCATACACCCTAAAACCTAAACCTAACCATCAGTGAGGTCAAATTTTATTTCTAAGCAAAAATGCAACCTCCGAATTGTGCTCAGCATTGATTTTATGAACGCAATTACTTACTAGTTTCCACAGGACCAGAACTGGTTTCTGAGGCCACTTGTGTATCACACCATCAGTAGCATCACA
Source organism: Moxostoma hubbsi (assembly GCA_032164185.1). Lineage (NCBI taxonomy): Eukaryota > Metazoa > Chordata > Actinopteri > Cypriniformes > Catostomidae > Moxostoma > Moxostoma hubbsi. The sequence continues at coordinate 476,745 of JAVLUX010000032.1, forward strand.
GGAAAAATTAAACACATTTTAACAGATGTGAAATTATCTGATGGAAGATGGCACTTGTCTGTAACTTGGCAGAATGGGGTACATTTCTGGGTACCGGTGCATTCAATAGCAATGTATATTTCCTTTGTGACCATGTTGCCCCATTATTTCTTGCCTATTCTCAACTATGCCTATAAATAAAAGATGCAAATAGGCCTAAAATATAATACAAAACTTACCTTTAATAGTCTCTTATAAAATATTCTCTAATAAAATATGAAGTATGCAGACATTTCCTTTTGGTTTAAGTAACCAAAAGAAAAAAGAAGAAGTGGAGAATGGTTCCTTTTTGTTGCACCATCTGCCAAAGTCTTCAAAGCTGAAGAAGGGCTCCATTGTCAGCATGGACAGGACACAAGACTGAGGATCTGCGAGACAGTCTGGTCCAGGATTGCATCTGGAGTTCTGCCTCTGTTGGCTACTGTGCTGCTGCACCTTTGGGACGGGACGGGATCTGTCAGAGAGCTCCGTGCATTCAAGCATGTCTTCCGCTAAAGGAAGATAGGGTACGTCAAAGGGCAATAATCTGAGAACTACAGACGGTTTTACTCGTCTCTACTTACACCATTTCCACTGCCACTTAAAGTCAACATGAAATCAGAACGACAAGTTCCTAGTCTTTTTGTAAACCTCTAGTTGTTGCACATTAATCAATCTTACACCGATTATGCTTATTAATGTTTTTCCTTCATCGGGGTAAAATCAGAAACGTCTTAAAGGAATATTCTGGGTTCTAAGAAATTAAGCTCAATTGACAGCATTTGTTACAATGTTGATTACCACCAAAAATTATTTGGAATCATCCCTCTTTTACTTTAAAAAAGGGAAAATCTGGGTTACAGTGAGGCACTTACAATGCAAGTGAATGGGGCCAATTTTGGAGGGTTTAAAAAGGCAGAAATGTGAAGTGTTTAACTTTATAAAAGCACTTCCATTAATTCTACTGTTAAAACTTGTGTATTATTCGAGCTGTAAAGTTTTTACATTTTAATTTTACAGTCATTTTAGGGTTGTAGGGTTTGTTGACATTACATCGTCATGGCAACGAAGTAAAAATTGACCATAACATTACACAGAAATGGTTATTACGTGATTTTATTACATTAAAAATCATGTTTACACGCATATATATTTATATGAATATTTGGCACATAGATATTTGCCCATTACCCCAATTTCACTTTTCATGTAAACACCTTCACCAGCGCTCTTAATGTCTTATCAAAAAGCACAATTGTTGTGTGCATGACTGTTTATATTCTTGCACTGTCAAATTGTCTGAATAAGCTGATTTTTGGTTGTTATATGTGTGTTGGTGTGCATATAAACACACTTAAAGGTGCTGTAAGTGATTTCAGATGTTCTAGTCCCACGAGACGGAGCCGTTGAATCAGCTATGCCCCCTCTTTACAAAACACACACTCCAAAACAACAAATGAGCTTTATTGAGGATGACATCATGCAGAAACTGTTGTTTAAAACAACAGCAGCTAAATAGCGCCCTCAACAGACAACTACTATGAACAACATGTCTTAAAAATGGCAGTAAGCCTCAATAATTTGCTGAAACTACAAAACTATGAGAACGAGCTTAATGAAAGACTGGTTGAGTATTGCAGTGGACACATTGCTATTTACAGAGTCTAGTGCGGTCACAGAGACTGTTGAGATAACTTACGACACGTATTTAATTAATATCTTTCAGGGAATAGGAACATTTTTGGCATACCTTTCAATGAAAAAAAATGCTTACAGCACATTTAATGTTTTAGGATACTGTTGTACTGTAGGTTATGCAGTCTTTCTAAACTTTTGCCAATTGTAATTTAACGCTGGTTAACTTTCATGCAACAAGAGTATGGCAATAATAGCAAATAACTTCACATTTGAAAGGGGCGTTACCACTGGAACACATGTGCTCTGGAGGGTGAACTTGACCTTCAACCTCCATGTCCACCAATCAAAAGCTCCTCGAGGGTGTGTGTGGCAGTGTTTCAGTCCTCCACAATCTACTGCAAACTCACATTCAGCTCCGACTCCATTCTGGAACAGAACACCCACTTATCTTCATACAATCCTGAGGTTAAAATGATGTCCAGCTCTACATTTTTTCCCCTCATTGTCACATTATGTCAATTTGTGAAACAGAAGGAACATGGAGAAGTAAAATGTCTTGTGACCTTAGATTAGGCCTTAGATTAAAGATCCATTTAGATGCGATTTGCTGCTTAAAAGGCAACAGACATCTGTTGAAGTCCCACAACACAAAATAAGAATTCAGTCAGGACCTGATCCACTGAAAACCACTTGGGCTTGAGTCATAATCCTGCAGATTCCTATCAAAAAACCTCAACGCTTAACTGTGGTCATGATGAGGCAGAGGAACTCTGAACTGAAAAAAGACAGCCAGAGAAAGAAAATAGAAGAATGAGATGTTAGGAAAATATTAATGTGCCCTCACTGTGTCAATAATGTGTTTGGCTGCTACTGTTTGGAATGACTCAACGATTGAAAAGCAAAGCACCATCTATCCATCTTTGGCTTTGTATGCTGAATGTTCAGGCTCGGATTTCTTATTTGGTCACGTAAAAGCTTCATCTCTCTTCGCCTACTGTCAAAGTCACGAGTGTAGTTTTAGTAAAAGGCCAAATGGATGTGTGTGTGTGTAAAAGTCTGACCTAGATATGACTGAGGCGCTCACATATGATTTTTATGTTATATTAACCTCCATATGATTCTTAAATCTAAATCCCTTAGCCAATAATATATATATTTACAGAAATGTACACACTGTGCCACTCAATTGACGCGTATCATGAATGGCAAAGAGAAATGCCAAGTTTGGAATCAGCACACAAGTGTGGATTTTCTTTTGAACTTTATGTGGCGCTGTCTCCAATCTGCTCCGGTACATTCAGGACATGATGTCAATGATGCATATGAATATCTGGCAATGAATTCAAAAGATATTTAACTTTTAAATATGGCAGTATGGCTGATATGGGAAACCCAAACTTTCCATGTGGTGGCTCAGCGGTTAAGGCTCTGGGTTACTGACTGAAAGGTTGGGGGTTCAAGCCCCAGGACTGCCAAATACCACTGTTGGGCCCTTGAGCAAGGCCCTTGACCCTATCTGCTCCAGGGGTGCCGATTCATGGCTGAGCCTGCATTCTGACCCCAGCTTAATTGGGATATGCGAAAACAACAGCATTTCATTGGCTCTGTACATGTACTCTGCACAATGACAGTAAAGTTGAATCTTAATGTACCCTCAGATCATGGTCCCGATGAAGCATACCAAGTTTCACTTCGATATGACAAACCGTTGCCGAGGCTCACTTCCTGTTTCACGTCGACCTGGTTAAATTTGCGTAAACGTAACTTTTCAACAAAATCTAAATCATGTATCCATTCATTCTGTGCGGATCAGTCTGGAGATTAATTTGAGCCATTGTTTAGGCAAATCGGGCAAAGTTTGATGGAATAGTAGCGAATAAACCATAAACATCATAATCCAAGATGGCAGCCACTGTAATGGGGGAGTTTTCATTTACGCAGTCCATTTATATCATCAGGAGAGTAATCAGATGCAAAAACTATTTTGTTTCTAGGACAAATGGTTAAAAATGCGCAAAAGAAAAGTGCATTTTTAAACTGTGTTGGCACTATAGAGTTTGTCCCAGAGACCCCAAATTTGGTATGGGGGCTATTCATTACTCTTAACTTTAAAACGATGCCACGAGAATCTAATCTCTCATTCAACGTGTAATACCATGACCGTATGAATTTAAGACTTGCTGTTTGTTTTATTTCTTTAAATGAACATACTCTGAAAAAAGTTAAAATTAAATAGGGTTAATTTTGTTTTCATGTTGACTGTCGTTGGCAATGCTGGTTAGAATTCAAATTTAGTTTCAGGGGGCAACGTTGATCGTGTTGCTACTTGACCGTTTCTTGTTTTGCTGTCAGTCAAGGCGGGGGCATCAGAAATTTCTGGGGGGGGTCTCGAGGCAAATCTAGGGAGGCAAGCCACTAGACCCTGCCATTATATATGCCAATATATAAGCATTTTGAGAAAGTAGGAAAACTGACTCGATTGCATCATTCAGAGTGCTTCATGGGAGTGGGCGGTCGCTGCAGAGTTCTTTTGCCGCAAATCTCTGATTGGTGGAGCATTTCCCTTAAGGATTATGGGTAGTGTGGTTCTTCACCAGGAATTCCACTATGTAACATGATTTTTCAAAGAAATTAAGTTGCAATAACGCAGACAGATGGCTTCAGCAGAAGCATGTACCACAGTTTTCAATCTCAGAGCTCACAGTAGGTCTGTTATTAAAGGTTTATAAGTTATCGTTAAAAATCAATTCGCCTATGGAAAAATAAATGTGATTCTTAATTCTGGAATCAGACTGTGGCACTATTGCTTGAAAGGCATTTCAGAATAAATGGCTGTCAATGGAGAAAGATGCTTTTTTTCCCCCTTCAGAATGGTGTCGCTAAACTTTCACCCGTTGTGTGAAATAATGGCACAGATCATTAGACTTCTTTAAAAATCACATCTGTTTCGGACAAAAACGTTAAGCAGCCATAATAAGGTGGTAAAGTTGTATTGAGAATGCCATGGCTCATAAAATGCCCTTCTCTGTTTCCACTCTTGAAATTTTCACTTAAAAAACTTTGGGGCCCAATCGACTAAACCACTTTTATCAATTGACACCCAGAGTAGCCAAAGAAACTGCACAATTGATTGCAGCTGTCCCCATGTTTCCATGCCCCCATAAGCATGACAAGAAACCTAGTTTAATTTATGCAAAGGGATTCTCAAAATTCCCAATAGTAGTAGACCAAAGAGGTCGCAAAGCTTTTGATTGACGGGCGCGTGAAGCTTGAGAATTGTGGGGCGTAACGAATGACGTGATGGTGCGCGTGGTCCCCGCTAATGCGCGTGCAGACGAGCTGTCCAGACACGCGCTCGTTCCAAACCTGAAAATGACATGAGACGCATTCCAAGGAAAAATAAGTGCTCAGGAAGACTCGGTGACCTCATAATTACTTCCTCCGGTTGGGTCCCTGTTAGCAGGCAGAGAGAGCCTGTCAGAAGCGCTGCTTTGACAAGACATCAGAGGGTGTCTACCCCACCATAAAAACTATCTTTTACAAGGTCTGCTAGACAGTGAATAGGGTTGCTTAATCCAGGTTACGCACAAAGAAATTTCATAAAGTGTTGCGCATATTTCGCATCTCGGCTCTCCATAATTGGAGTATGACTTCAGACAGTGGCATTGAAACAGTCTGGTAAGAAAGCCCTTTGGAAGTCTATCATGCTGTGTCTCGCCCACAAACACTGGACTGCGTATGTGTGTGTGTGTGTGTGTGTGTGCACCTGTGGTTTTCCTGTCAGTGAAACCCAATAACAGTCCCATTGCATCATTTTGAATAGTTTAAGAAGAAAATGGATGCAGGCTTGGCAGTCGCCGACTGTTTCCATTTGCTTTTTCGAAACAGTTTTCCTCTTCGGCTCACCCTCCCCACTGCAAAAATGGTCAAAACAAACAGCAAATAGTTGGTGTTGAGAGACCGGGCACTTGGAAGGTCACATTCCAGCATAAGTGGAGAAAATCACTGCTGGAGTCGTGATGCTCTCTGAGGCTTTGATACACTCCAGCTAATTTGGGATTGCCGTGGAGAGCTTTTGACTTTCGAGTTGGCGAATAGCGATGTTGTCAGCAGATTTTTCTTCGGAACATCCCCCCACACTTGACCCCGAAACCCCAGCATCTCCACCTGAAAAGCAGCTGGGCCAGTTTTCTAGTTAAACCAACAGGTTTTTCACTTGAATCAACCAATAATGGAAGGCAATCACACTGCCTGAAGCTTTTGGAATAATGAAATGATGGTTTTACGATGGCGCCGCAGATGGCCGCCTTGGTTTGGAGCTCTCCAATTCTTTTGTTGTTTTTGTTTGTTTGTCCTGTGTTTAGTACAGGAAAACTCAGACAGCTTCGTCATGCCAAAGAGGATGCTTACAGGGGTGGGGATAAAGTCTTGTATAATAAGGCCAGGAACACACTGAATAAGGAAATCAGAGTGGCTAAAAGAAGCTACTCTGAGAAGCTGAAAAACAAGTTTTCAGCTAACGACCCTGCATCAGTGTGGAGTGGCCTGAAACTACTTACTAATTACAGGACTCCTACCCCAACCCTGTGATGGACAAACGACTGGCTGACGACCTGAATGTGTTCTACTCTAGATTCGAAAGGCCCAATTTCACACCCCACACGCACTCGGACCATCACTTCACACAAACATTAACACCTCCTGCAACCCCCCTCCTCCCCCCTCCTGCTACACAACCTGCACTCAAGATCTGTGAAGACGATGTGTGCCGTGTCTTTCAGAGGCAAAGGTCAAGGAAGGCTCCAGGCCCAGATGGCATCTCACCAGCGTGCCTTCGTTCCTGTGCTAACCAACTGGCCCCCATCTTCACTCAGATCTTCAATAGATCACTGGAGCAGTGTGAATTCCCATGCTGCTTCAAACGCTCCGTTATTATCCCTGTCCCTAAGAAACCTAAAATCACAGGACTTAATGACTATAGACCTGTCGCCCTGACATCTGTGGTCATGAAGTCATTTGAGAGACTGGTGTTAGCCCACCTGAAGGACATCACTGGACCCTTTCTAGATCCCCTTCAATTTGCTTATCAAGCAAACAGGTCTGTGGACGATGCAGTCAACATGGGATTGCATCATGTCCTGCAACATCTGGACAGACCGGGGACATACGCATATATATATATATATATATATGTTCTTGATTAAGAGGCAATCAAGCTTAAATAATACATGAGTTTTAACAGAAGAATTTATAAGTGCTGCCATCCTCCAAAAATCCCATTTCCCATTCACTTCTATTGTAAGTGCCTCACTGTAACCTTGATTTTCGCGGGAATAGTAGAAATACATTTAGGTGGTAATCAATATTATGCCTTAAATGCTGTCGACTGAGCTTAACATGTATTGAACCTGGAGTATTCTTTTAATTCAGTATAAAACAGTTACCTGGGACGACATTTTTTCATTTTACAAAAATATTTAAATGTAGAATGCCACGATTGACCAATCAAAATCAGGTATTCCAGACAGCTGTGTAATAGAGTGCACTAGTCTGGTTCTGGAAGTAAAAATCCCATTCATTTTTTCCCATTGGGACATTATTACACAGTATTGTACCTTTGTCGTTTTGTTTGATTTTCAAACACTTTTGTTACTTCAAATCAGAGTTTGTAATGTTGTGATTCACCTCTGATACAGTTGGTTTGGCTTAAGGCTTAGAACTCTTATGAAAGATTATGTAAAATCTCTAGAGAAAAAAATGAATGGGAAAAATACATCCAGAACCAAGAACCAAGATGGCTGAAAAAGTGAGCGGGCACTGTTGGGCACTATTGGCATGGAGATGAATAGCTCTCTTCAGGTATTACAGAGCAATTGGTTCCACTCATTGGCCGTTTTCCACGTCCATACCTCCTGTTTAGCAACTTTAAAATATATTATCATCCTTGTCCAGTTAGACATATTTGAGTCTGTTTCCCTGAATGCAAAACTCAAGCTCTGCTGAATTACAGCTACCACATGAATGTTTTTGTAAAGCTGAGGGAAAACCACTGAAGCACTGACAATTAAGTTATTTTTAGATCTGTGATTTGCCCCAAAAAAGAACCAAATGGGGCTTATTGGAAGCTAAACAGATTAATAAAATGTTAATGTACAGATAAACGGACCATCTCCCAGGACATGGGAAGTGTGAGGGTTTGGAATGGAGCTCAAAGTCAACTCCATGACCGACCAAACCAAAACATGCATAAATTCAACTTTGACTGGTCAGATCTGCTTGGCTATAAGTCAGGCACCACACAATTAATGCTGAGTAAGCTTGAAGGAAAACAAAACATTTCAGGCTAAGGCTGGGCGATATGATGACATTCACCAAGAGATGGTAAAAAATCATCAACCGATAGAGATTTTGCTATAACGTTTTCACAGTGTTGAATATATTTGCGCAGTGGGCAGAAGACAGACCAGGACGTGTCATGAACAAGTCAAGACGAGGTAGAATTTGTGACCAAGGCCACGTCCACACTAATCCGTTTCTGATGGGAAACTCTTTTCTGTTTGCTAAGATAGTTGATTTCCAAAGTATGCGATAAAAAAAGAGCATTTTCAATATTGTCCATTTTCGGTGGACAAACACGCCGTTCTAGAAAACCAATTACTGAATACTTCCACTTTTTGCCACTGGAAAAAAGTGACGTTAAGAAACTGAAATCACAGCAGTGGCTCAGGTGGTAGAGCGGGTCGGCCACTAATCGCAGGGTTGGTGGTTCGAATCACGGCCCACACGACTCCACATGCCGAAGTGTCCTTGGGTAAGACACTGAACCCCAAGTTGCTTCCATTGGCAGGCTGGTACCTTGCATGACAGCTCTACCACCATTGGTGTATGAGTGTGAATGGGTGAATGGGACACAGTGTAAAGCGCTTTGGTGTCCCAATCTAAGGCTAAAGTTAAAAAAAGCGCTATATAAGTGTAGACCATTTACCAAATACTTTTTTTCTCAAATCTGCGCTCATTATATTTCACATGTAATCCGAGTTTACGATTTGCCAGAAGTTGGCAACGTTTTACCAGTAGTGGTGATCCTGCAGCAAACCTTTGTCAATAATTTTGCAGCTACTGGCGAACACTTCTAAGGCAAACCTGTGGCAAACTTCTGGGGTTGCCAGCACTTTCCATTTTTGTAAAGGCTATTCTATGTCATTTTGTAATGCAAGTCATTTGAGTAGTTTTCAGTACCAGGATGATGCACTTCTTCAAGTGTCAAAACAGAGTGTGGAACGTTAAACACTTCATGCACTCAGCGCTAGCGGCTTGCCGTACGTAGCGGAAGGGGTGGAGTTACCTGGTATGAAAAAACTGTTATAAACAATGGAGAATGTAGCAACTAGCGAAACTTCAATGAAGACAGTACCTTACAAATGCAAGTTGAACACTTTACCATCACCCTGCTCTGTGTAAAGATGGACATTGTTTGAGATGCGTGTTGAACTGAGGTTGGCGAGCACGCTAAAGCTAAGCGCAACACATCACATGCATTTTTAACATCCCTTGTGTAAACTGTTAAACGGCAAACGCTTCCGTGTAGTAAATAAATGCTAAGCGTTCCAGTGTATAGTGCGTCATTTGGGACACAGCTTTTGTGAAGTTTAGTTGACACGCGCCTACAAAAAGTTAAAATGTGGCGAACTTTCTTCCCACAAAATAAAGTCATTTAAAATGAAATCAATATATCATGTTAATTTAAGAAGCCATGTAGTAGGCAGGATAATATACAGTCAGCTGGATACATCCCAAAATAAACCCTTCAGGATGATTCAAGACCCTGATCACCCTGTCTGATTCAATGCACATTATGCCTTATTTAGCAATGGACTACATTTCCTTTTGCTTTCTAGGCAGAGACCGGCCTTGAGACGACGTCTTGAGTCAAGAGAGGGACCCGCAGGTGGACGGCCTCCGCGAAATATGATCTATAACACACACAGCCGTCTGATCAGCGACGTCTGGGCCTCCCGGCAGAGGAAACGAAACCTATTCCCCCAACCCCTCGCTGCGTATAACTCACCCGTTCTGAAATCACCCTCGCTGACCTGTGGCGAAAAACCAGAAGTGAATGAAAAAAAAAAACTCCAAATGCTCTTCAAGGAACACCATGTTTAATTAAAAAGGAACCGGCCTCTGAAATACAAGTGGTAAGGGTTTCACAAGTCAACAAGTAAAGGAAATACAAAATAGAGCGCAAACTGGCACGTCTGGTCGTTTACACTGGTGGGTGGCGGACTTGGCGGGATAGTTTACCCAAAAATGAAATCGCTGTCATTTGATATATCGTTCAAACCCGTATGCTGCTTTTATTCAGCGTAAAACAAAAGAAGGTAAGTTTGAAGAATCTATAACAGGCTTTTATTTTTAGTTTATAGTGACCATGTATGTAATGAGAGTTTTGGCGGACTTGAATTATTAAATACAACATCATTTCAGAGCGTTCCCCACACAAAGCTGTGGTACGGTCGAATGGACTTCTTTTGTGGTGCTTTTTTAGCACTTGAAAGATGTGGTCACTTAAAATATTGTTGTACTGAGAGAGTCACAAGAATTTTTTCTTTAATTCTCCATTCACGTTTCATGGAAAAAATAATCAAAGCAATGTGCTTTAAAGGTTTGGAACAACATGAGGTTGTGTAGATGATGACATTCATTTTTGGGTGAACTATCCCTTTCAAAACTACAGGAGGTGTAATTGTAGGGCAAACGTCTGAAAGAGCAGCTTTGTTTCATGTGTTGTTTGCTTTGGCACGGCCCATTATCAAACATTTTTGCTTTATTTCAAATACAGCTTCCATGCCCAAGGATTAGCGGTTGGATTTGATTTGCTGTGGGGCACCAACAGCCCGATACGGAAACGGGCCTTCCCGAGCGCTTACGGTTTTGGGTTTTGAAACCAAACCCATCTCTTTTTACAGTGTCAGTAACGCTGGACGACAGTCCTGTGGGAATCTAGACACGGCTGGATATATTTTCTCGTAACTTAAAAAAGCAAAACACAGCTCTAACACATATTATAATGACATGTTCAATATAAGATCAGGCGCTTGATTTCTGCCAGCAACATCTTGATGTCTTCAGGGAGCAGCGTGATGGATTTGTCTTGAAACGTTCTGGAGTCTGAAACCTCGTTCAGTCTTAAATGGTGTGTGATTTCTGGTTTAGAAGTCCTGACGGAGAGAGGTTTGTGTAAGCCACGGACGCTGTTTCTAGGTAAAGAGACGGACGGTTCCGTCGGCCCCTGAGGAGAACACCCAGGGCTGAGTCGGGTGGAAGGTCACGTCCAGGACGCCCAGGTCATGAGTGATGGTGTGACCCTTCAGAACCTTCACAGGAACAATCAGAGGATTCTGAAGCAGATCACTGTGAAGAAGAAACACAGGAATTAGTAGGGTTGAGAACAGAGAACCAGTTTCTATAAAAGCAATATGATATTCGGTTCTGTTAACGGTTCTTGAACTTCTGCATTCTTTATCAGAAGTGGGAGAACAAGCAATTTCAAGGCTGATAATGACAGCTTTTTAATTCGTTTACTTATTGCATTTTACCTGGGCATGTCAACCGGAGTGGCTCGCTAATTATTTATTAAATTTAGTTAGATATCATTTCGTTTGAATTCATTCAACCCATTCACTTGACACAAAATACAGTAGGTGTCTTTTTAAAGCTTACAATCGGGACATTAGGGCTGGGTAATGATACAGATTTCCCGAATCGATTCACAAGCTCTCGATTCGACTCGGACTTCGATTCCATTTGATGTGTGTATATTTCAGTTCATGTCCATTTAGCTTACATATGAAAGAAATTCTCTCCCAGATAATGTTGTTATATTATGAATATATTCATCTTACTAATTATATTGTATTCGTTTTAATAATTTTATTCACTGTGGCAGGGCGGAGGGCGGGGCCGGGTCGTGACGATACACACCCGGTCCCGTATCAGGCTAATAAAAATTTAAAAAAAAATGGTCCTTAGAGGACAAAAATGTCCACTTTCAATTAGTAAATTATTTAACCACCATCAGTCCTGATCATAACTAACAAATATTCATTCATTTTCAGGATTTTAACCCTTTAAATGCCAGTTTGGTTATATAATTTTATGGGGGGAAAAAAATAAAAAATAATAATAATAACAAAAAAATAAAAAATATATATATATGTTTTCCATACAATAACATTTTTTTGTGGGATTATCACAGTATGGGAGTTGTCAATGATTAGCAACAACATTCATTTTGATGCATTATTATTTTTTGTGCCGTGTCAGCTTATATATGTGCCGTGCCAGCACTGGTCTATAATACAGCAAACAGTAAATAGGAAAAAAGCTTGTATTTTCTCCATAGGCTAAACATGAGAAAAATGGCGCCATCTGGTGGTCCGATACCCATTCCGTTTAAAAACATCAGTATCAGATCCAGGTATCAGATAGCTGCATCCCTAAATAGGAATCGGTAAAAGATCAAACAGATTGGATAGAAATGAGTTGTATAATTGGAACGGTCTCCTCAACTAGTATAATAAAACTAGTATACTGTATTTCTTTCACTCGCAAACTATTGTGACGTGAAAACCCTGAGAAAGATGCACATGGCTTTCAACATTGGCATTTAAAAATGTACTATACATGGGTTACTTCAGTGTTTCCCAACCACTGTGAAAGATTGTCAGGTGTTATCAGATTCCACAAAATAAATCAGGGCTCCGGACCGAGACTCATTTTTCAACCATTTGTCCTAACAGTGCGATTAAACTTTGCAAGAGGTCGCATTGGTGCGACTACAAAGTTGGCCGACTCTGTCGTTTTTTGTTCCATATGAGAAATATCAAACGGCAAACGTTACAGATGCGAAAGGAATCAGCTCTACCCGGATCAGTCAGCGCTGCTCAATGGACAGATCAGCACGTGCATTTACACATGGACCGGTCTCGAGCGTTCAGCCGCGCAGATCCTCATAAACACAGCTGATGGAAGCTCAGGCTGGGTCATGAAGTCAGCATTGATTATTTGTTTAAAGCCTCAATGAAAGCCCATAATGTGTCGATGATTCTAAAATTCTATTAAACGGCCCAAAATTCCAAACAGAATTGAAAGTGAATAAAGGAGAAATCTGCACAATGAAAAAACTGGAATTATAATGTTTTAATCCGCACATCACAGATATTAAAACATATTTACCATGAGAACACCATTTCATTTCAGAAGGAGTTTCTCTTATGAAAAATGGCATCATTTGTTTTATGGTTACAGCCAATCATGATTTTACTTTTGGTTGATCTCCGATCACAGTTAAAACCATCAATGCAACTGTGTAAAATCTTTTCTAATGGCCTCTGACTGTAGAAACAGGCTTTGTTTGTCTTCAGATGACTGTATTTTATAATAAGAGAGAAACCGTGAAAGAAATCTAATGTTCTTTCAGTTGGACCGGTGCGACCAACTCAAGCGCCGGTGCGTCCGTTTGTAGAATTTAACACCGGTGCTGCCGCTCTTATATGCTAGTCTGGAGACATGTAAATAAATAGATTCATAAAAATATTTGCTGTGGCATTGCAAGAATTAATTTGCAAGAACAAATCTAAAAATAAGATGCAAATTAGTTGTTTTATTCATTATTGAATTAGCACTCTTGCTGCCTGTGATGTCATTATACACCACACCTACGTGACTTGCGATTTTTGCATAGCCGAATTTCAAACATTGAGTAAACCTGTCAATAAAACAGGACAATGCAAACAAACTCATAGCAAAAAATACAAAAAACGCTTGATATTTGTAACTAAAATCGTTTTTTTCTTCAGGCGGTCTGAAGTAGCGAGGCGTTCGTGAACTGACAACGTGTCAATGCGCTGCAAAGGATGCTTTTGAGTGTAGACCGCTCTGTTAAATATAACAGAAGCGATCTACTTTCTAGTAATATTATTTTCTACCATAATGTGGTAAAAACAGTCTGAGGGATCTAACTGCCATAAAACACAGAAACTGGAAATGTAGTTTGCTCTATATGCATCAACAGTTTGACTGGGAAAAAAGCAAGAAATGGAAAAACAACATTACATCCTCCATTTGAGTATAAAGAGATCTATTAAGGGCAGCTGATGAAGGGTTTGCATCCTCATCTTGCGTTGCCCTTGACCGTACACGCATCATTAGCGCCGCTCAAAGAGCGTTCCTCACCATACTGCCGGAATCATAGTCTACCCCCACAGATCCACTGAACAAACGCCCAACATTCAGAGAAAAACCAAGACAGATTAAATGATGGTAACGAGACGAGAGCGAGCAACTCACAGTGTGCAAGTGAAGACGATAGGTGTGTTTTCAATGGCATATCAACATACTCACATACTCGATGTGAAGTTGCTGTTAATTAAACGCAAAATGAAATGAGGTCACGTGCCAATAATGCAGCGTACTATTGTTTGAAACACAATGCCACATATTTCATAACGTCCAGTACACCGTTGTGGCCGGGCAGAGCCGGGTTGTGACGATACACACCCGGTCCCGTATCAGGCTAATCAAGCCTCTGAGAGGGATAAAGGACACCAATACATCTCTCTCGTCGCACCACCGTCTGCCATCGGCCTTTACCCCTCTCAGAGGCTTGATTAGCCTGATACGGCCCCGCCCTCCGCCCTGCCACAACCGTATAGTGAGTAGTATGCATTACTAGTATGCAAGTATTCCATTCCATTTACAGGGAAACAAAGAAACAAACAGACGTGTTCGGAATGGAACGCTTACTACATAATGAATACTGCACAGTATACACTACATACTAACTACTACTTTCAAAAAGCAGTTACAAAAGTAGTTTTAAACAGAAATGGGCATTTCTTTAGGCCAATTCATGTCCCAGGGGTTGATTTTCATCAAAAGTTCAACTTTTTGCTTTTTGCTATATGAAGGTCTCATTAAAACTGAATTGGAAACTATTTACCAGGCCATCATCATTTTATTTATATACTTTTAAATATAGTTTTGACTGTTTTAGCCTGGTCCCAGAAACAGACTTTCAATATTACACTATGAAAATGATGGCTGTCGATTTAACGCATTAATTTAGTGAGGCCATATTCCGTAGGCCAATTCCATAATCAGGAATGTTCCTACCATCAAAACAATTCAAGCTTGATGTACCACATTAATGCAGTAGGGGGCAGTCAGCGCACCAGTTGTACAATCAAAACACAGTGCTCATGACTACAGGTACTTAAAACTAGTGAGACGCAACGCAACCAAAGTGAGAAACTCCAAAAGCGTCCATCTGACCAAGGGTGTAGATTTGGAGAAATGACTCTATACAAGAAAGTATAGAGTCATTTTATATATATATATATATATATTAAATGTTAATAAATATATTATTTATTAGAAAAAAACAAAACATCAACAACCACCACTGGACTTACTTGTAGACCATCCCATGACAGACGATGACGCTGCCATCATCAGAACCAGACGCAAACAGCGGGTAGTGTCTGTGGTAGGCCACGCCCCTCAGAGCCTTCTTGTGGTGTCTGGTTGGTCGAAGACACAAGAGAGAGTCGGTAAATATCCCAACAGCAGAGGGACATTACACAGAACCGGTCCAATTCCCAGCAGAAGGCATTTATTAGACAGCGCCAACATTTGCAACAAATTCCCTCGAGTCTGCCCTAAATTATAAAAAGCTATACGAGGCTGGTGCTGACTCACCGGAGAACTTTGTAAGGCTTTGTGGACAGGTCCAGATCGAACCAGGCCAGGCGACAGTCGTAGCTGCCGCAGATCACATTGTCACCTGAGGAAAATGGGTAGCACAGAGCGACATGGTTAAGCAGCAAATCAAATATGGCGTACCGAGAGAGGTCACTAAAGTCAGATGTCCCCTGCGTGCTGGACAATTTCAAGAAACCAAGAAGGCTAACACTCAAACTTAAAGAAAAAAATTCACCCACAAATGCTCACCCTCATGTCGTGCCAAAACCATAAGACTTTCACAAGATGTTCTGATCAGTGTCATTTTCCAAGCTCATAAAAGTAGCAAATTCCATTGAAGCTTTTTAAAGTATATATATATATATATATATATATATATATATATATATATATATATATTAGGGTAGTCGATTAAAAAAATTACGCAATTAATTGCCCCCGGACCATAATAAGGAAGATTCCTGAGACATGCAAGCTTGTAGTACCACCTGTTTACTCCAGAGGGCAGTAAGTGAAATTTCATCTGTATGAGCAACACACAGTTTATACAGTGAAGAAACACTTCAGCAGAACAACACAAACATGCGTTACGTTCTTGCGTTCAAAACACCTGATGGAGCGCAAATGTGATCTAAGAGATCTCAAGATGTGTTTAAAGATTGAGTATTAAACTATATTTAACTTGACACAGTGACCTAAACATTTTATGTTTATGACGCAACACACCCGAGACGCTACACAAGCATATCTGACGCAGGTGTACAAGTCAAGTCAAGTGGTTTTTATTGTCGTTTCAACCATATACAGTTAGTACATTGATGGGTCCTTAAACAATCCCTCATAATAAATCTCCAACTGATTGATAAATTCACTTGTGTAATGGATTGCTGTGAACTGTATGTCAATGATTGACTAATGATCAATAATATGGTAGTAAACAATACATTGTATTCTAAAGCTGCTTTTTGTATTTATCAATGATGAACTCTTCTGCTACAAGAATACAATGCACTTTAATTATCTGAATATATTTTATTAATATATATATATATATATATATATATATATATATATATATATATATATATATATATATATATATCATTTTTAAATATTTAAAGATAACTATGTATAATTATATATTGATATAAATATGAATAATCATTATATATTGAGTTATTGTTATATGAGGGGCTTTCTCAGCAAATATTTGTATATGCGATTAATCGCGATTAATTAATCGGGACACCATGTAATTAATTACATAAACATTTAAATATTTAATTAGGGTCATAGGTTAACCATGGTATTTGTAGTAAAACCATAATAAAAACAAAAAAAAAATCTATGGTTACTACAGTCATGATTATTACAATTTACTATAGTAAAACCATGGTAACTACATTAAGGCAGTATTGCTGTAGTAAAACTATACTACAGTCATGGTAACAGCAATACGGTGGTTAATTTTCGCAAGAGTTAAATAAATAGGTTGACAACGTTAAATTGAAAAAATGTGTACTAATAAAACTAGAAATCAACCTATTTTATATAACCGAATCAAACTTAAGTGATAAATAGCAGAAATCAACTAAATATTTTACTTTAAAAAGAAGGGAAAGTCCCTTTAAGGCCACGCAGGGCTCAAGAGAATCAGTGAATCATTCATGTGAAAACAGGCGAAACATCGAATCTAATTGAAATATCTCATTTTGTGCTCCACCGAAGAATGAAAAGTCCTGCGGGTTTGTAAAGACATGAGGGCGAGTAAATGATTAAGTTTGGCTGAGCGTCACAGTTACGCACCTCCCGGGTGAATGGCCATGCTGGAGATCCATTTGCAGTTGGTCATCAGTTTCTTGGTGAGCTCCTGTTTGATGAGGTTGTAAACACGTACGTAGCGCTGCGTTGCCACGAAGAAATAGGGCCTGACCGGGTGGAAGGATACGCACTGCACCAGGCCTTTGTTCTTGCGGAAGGGGTTCTGCGTCCGCCGTTTGCTCACCTGGTGAATCACCACCTGTAGATTGCTGCTGTTGTCGGGCATCACGCACGCCAGGTAATCTCCTTTCACGTGCCACGTCACCTGCCTTACAGCCTTCAGAGAAAGAGAGCGGCTCAAAATTGGATCACATAAAATGCAAACTATTGAGATTATTTTCCTTATCTTCATATAATAACGTATTTCCAAACTTAATTAAAATAATAATTATCATTGCATACTGCGTTCATAGCCATAGGATGCATTAAAAAAAAGGATGCATTATTCCACAATAAATGAGTTGAACATAACACATAGCGTGACTTCAATGTTTGAAATATTTATCATTGCATGCTATGTACTTTCATAGTATTTTGGCTAATGTAGAAGGTCATCCAACCACTTTAAGTGTTTAGAGGATCCACATGCCCAATCCAATAATCCAATTATAACCTTAAAAACATGCTGAGACTAGATTTACAGCCGTTATTACAGCTAGCTTCGCCTCCGCCAGTCTGTCAACGCGTGTCGCTGCTTTGCCTTTTCCAGTAGTTTTAATTGGACACTAGAGGCGTCTTAAATTTCTTTCCATTTCAGGAAAAAGACGACCACAAGCTTTTGGCTTCTACCAATAGTTAAAAGCCTCCTGGCTACAGCTCACGTGAGAGATGGACTGTCTCATATGGGATAGAAAACGGGGTAAAAGAAAGAAAGAATTAAAGCATCATTTCTGAACAATCTGTGAGCACTTTTGTCCTGATCTGGTGGGACTGGACTTCTGACTGTCAGTATAAAGTCTGGTCCCCTTTGCAGTCAATTCTCGCCAAGAACCGCCGTCGACAACATCCGAGCGTCAAAATGACCAACAGGGGTAGAATAAATAAAGTTAGCTTTTTAAAGTGACGTTTCTGGGCAGAAAAAATCTAAAATTACACAACTGATACAAATTTTAACATCTTTTCAGATTCGATCCCATTACCCTTGCAAACTTTGGAGAATAAAATGACTGAACTGAACAATGCATTGCAATTTCGATGGTGCTAATGCTTATTATGATGTCATTCTTGTGAATATATTAGATGCAACAATGTACCATCAAAGCATGTTTCTCTGGTCTGTGGTTCAACAGGGTGTTTGTGGATGTTTTCTTTACCTTGGGGTGTTTGAGGGTGAGACGGTGACCCTGCTCGTGACCTTCGCCCTCTGAGAGAGTCCACTGCACATGCTGGTCTTTCACTTCCTCTGGCTCCTCGTAGGATGAGATCAGCTGATCCGTAGCGTTACACAGTAGCCGGTCACCCAGACCAGGGTTCAGGAGGAGTACAGTGTCATCACTACACACGCATCAGAATGGGGATTCGCACCGTTAAGCTATACACCAATAATGCATTTCAACTTGGGGACATATATGGGTGTTTCTTCAGTTTTGGGCACTTTCATGTTACGAAAGCCAGATAGAAATAGCGCACTCGCCTTACCAGATTGCACAAAATAAGTATAACATTAGACAGAATATTTCCAATTTGCACAAGTATAAATCTCAAACACAAATTTTGGGTGTTCTGTCTCTTATCTGGCAACCCTGAACATGGTAAATGCTTGTGGAGACACGTGACGTCCCAATGCAAGTTAACTGAAATATCCAATGAAAAATAAAACGCTTTTACGATAAATGAGCCGCGGGCCACATTAAACCATGTGGAGGGCCTGATCCAGCCTGCGGGCCGTATGCTGCCCATGTCTGGTTTAAGGGTTTGTAAGCTAAAATCATGTTAACACACATATTGTTAATGTCTTGTGGCAATTCATTGGAAAAAGTGAGTATTTTAACATAAAAAACAATAATGTGCCACAAATTATGTCAATTGAGCTTAACTTATATTGAGCCCAGAATATTCCTATAATTGTCACAAAAGTTAGGTCAAGCGTTCAAAAAGTTAGTGACTGAACTCCTGAAATTAACATTAGCAATGCAATGTGGCATTACAGTAATTAAAGGTGCAACATATTTTAAACATATGTATAAAATCATGACCACTCACATGAGATGAGGACTTTTTTTCACCCTCCTTTTTCTCCCAAATTGGAATGCCCAATTCCCAATGCACTCTAAGTCCTAGTGGTGGTGTAGTGACTCGACTCAATCCGGATGGCGGAGGACAAATCTCAGTTGCCTCCACGTCTGACACAGTCAATCCTCGCATCTTATCACGTGGCTCGTTGAACGCGTTACCATCCACGCACAACTCACCACGTGCCCCACTGAGAGCGAGAACCACATTATAGCGACCACGAGGAGGTTACCCCATGTGACTCTACCCTCCCTAGCAACCAGGCAAATTTGGTTGCTTAGGAGACCCGGCTGGAGTCACTCAGAACGCCCTGGATTCGAACTCGTGACTCCAGGGGCGATACTCGCTGAGCTACCCAGTCCCCCATTATTATTTAATGATTTATTTTTATACACAATTTACAATCGTATTTAATCAAACTACACAATGAGGACTCAAAGACTTTATAGAAATTACATTTTCTGTTAATGCCTGATCTTCTGTAAAGCTGCTTAGAAACTGTGTGTGTTGTGAAAAGCGCTATACAAAAAAAAGACTCTTGTTATTGGACACTTTCACTCTTGGATTAAATTAATCATGGCTGATTGTGAATAGTGAATATCTACAAAGGCATCTGTAACCGTAAACGGTAGATTTTGAAAGATGCTGCTTCCACACCACTAGGTGTCACTGTAATTTCAAGATGACATGAGCAAAAAGTTACTGAGGGCACCTTTAATTAGCCAGACAGCAGCCCTACTTCAAACTTTATAGAGAAAAAAGGAAGTGGATCTTACTAGCTGACAGCAACCAAACAGACGGAGGGATTGGGATTCCAGGCCACGCCCTTCACGGCCCCGCCAACGTCCACAGTCTTCAGGCAGCGCGCTGTGCTGACCTCCCAGAAACGCACCGTGCAATCATCAGAGCCTGGGGTCAAGAGGCCAAACCACAAACTTAGTCAGGAAGATGAAACAGATCTGCTTGAGTGAGGTCAGATTTGGAGGCAGCCCTGAATGTGATGTCATGAGTTTGACTCACAGAGAACTGTGTGTGTGTGTGTGTGTGTGTGTGTGTGTGTGTGTGTGTGTGTGTGTGTGTGAGAGAGAGCGCGTGAGAGAGTGTGTGTGAAGAATAGACATAGAAAACATTAGTGTAAACTTTACACAATTCGTGAATGTGTATACACTTAGCAACACCCTAGTAACCACTCAGAACACCTTCACAAGCGCATAGCAATGCCCTGGCAACCACACACAACACATCAGCATCGTGGAGATTTTTTTGGAGGTTTTCTTCAGGAACTGTAAACAATTATTTATTTGTTTTTCTGAACACTTAAAAAATGTAGCAATGACCAGACTCTTACAATAATTCAGTTTTAACAACTTAAAACAAAAACACTATAATTACAGCACTTAAAACCTACGGTAACAGTTTTTTTTTTTTTTTTTTGCACTGTAGTCTCATTCCAGCCTATGGCATGAAAAAAAAAAACATGTGGTCTAAAAAAGCAGAGGTTTATAGGACTGTGTATATTATTATGTTTATAAAACTCAAATGCACCTCTTACCTCAAACGGGCATTCCTCACTAACAACGAAGCAAAATGAAGGAGAGTGCTGGCGGCTCCTGCGTAACTGTCACTCAGCGCTAGTGAAGCGGCAGTCCACATATTCTCATTTATTCAGTGCAATTTTCCATTTTAGGACATTTATTCAATTTAAAAATCCTGAACCAATTTCCATAATGAGATTTTCTATAACAAACTTGCTTTTTATTACAGCGTTTGTGCAATGCTCAACTCTGTGGTTGCTAATGTGCTCTGGGTAATTTTTGGCGCATTACTATGCGGTTGCTATGGTGTTCTGGTTGGTTGCTGACTGACCAATCAAGAGCGCACACACCCAATTTCTATGATATTCTGGTCTCTAGATATTGCTTGAGTCCATACTTCAATGCAAGTCTGACTGTTCAGAAAAGTAACTGAACACCTCTCCTCAAAATGCAGCACACTTTGAGGTATCCTTAATGTTTGTCGCCCAAATGTTTAAACACCAAAATGTAATATTTCTTGTTATCACTAACTCGAAGTATGAGCAACAGTTATAGAGCTTGCCTTTGCAAATGACACTAATTATAACAATGAACAGTTCTTCCACCAAATAATAGAGATGCTGTGCAATGTTTTTTGTTACACTGGACTCTACAACACTTGATTCTGATTGGTCAATGGCGCCATCTAGTGGTCTGATATTTCTGAGTAACAACCGCACATCCGGCGATTAAGACATATCAGACCGGCTATCTGGCTATTGCGAGTTTTTTTTCCTGCTACTTGGATCACTTTGAGATATCTAGTAAGCTAATAAAATAATTTCAACTCAAATCATTGTTTCGTGCCCATTTATTTGGCAAATAGTCTTGTAATAAGCCGGATAATGAGCAGAGAGTCGTTAATTACAAAATATACACCAACAGACGCAAACTGGAGGCTATTCAGCGACTTTTTTCTTCTTGCATAACTTCAGTGTAAATAAATACTTTGTCTATTTATTTAATTATTTGGTTAGGAGACATGTAATAAGCAGGTTAAATGTAGAGTCAGCCAGTTGTTTTTGCAAAATAAATCCTGACAGGGTGATCAGGACCCCGACGCAAAGCTGACTGTGCATTATCCCATACATATTAACTTATTTTGACATTTGAATGACTTCATAATTTAGCATTAACAATCCATTTAATAGAGAAAAGTTAATTTGGGTAACGCTTTAAAATCAGGTTGCATCTGTTAACATTAGTTTATGCAATAGTTAACCTGAATTAGCAATGAACAATATTTTACACAATTTCTAAAAGTGATAAATGTTACTTTGTTCTATCCTATACTGTACGAGCAACAAGTAGCTGCTGCAGTTCACTTAATGGCCACAGGTGTAATTAATAACAAGGGTTTCTAAAATCTTACATACTGCACCTTTAATTGACTAGCTCAATGACCACTTCTGGAGATGCCACTAGGTGGCGACAAATAAGCGTCTTATGTGCAATGAGTGAGTCACTGAATCATTTTGAGAGTGCATGACCGAAATCTGCCAAGAGACTTTATAGTATTTAAGCATTATAAAAACAAAGCAGATCTATAGTTTAACTTCAGTTTGTGAATTGCCGAGCATGACTTTTCATCCAAAAATACAACAGTAATAGTCTAATAATATTAATGATTATCAATTACGTCTTTACCTTCTCCTTGATTAAAATTTGCATGTCAAATCTACTGACTTCAGTAGAATATTTAAGCATTATAAGAACAAAGCAGATATACTATATCATTTTCCTACAGTATTTAAACTGCTGCGCACTAATAATAGCCTAATCATAATTTTGAGTTTCAATCATGTCCTTTGGTCATTGTAAGTCGCATTTCACGAGTTGAGTCGAGGAAACAACGATCCGTTCTTCAAGCGGCGCTTTGCCCTTCCACATAACAAGCATTGCAGAAAAAGTCACGGAGCAGCGACTTTACGAGCTTGCCATGCAAGAAAGCGGGAGGTGTGCACAATAAACATTGAAAACGCATTTGGAGGAGGAAAAAAAAAGGTAAATTGCTTTGATTGCCGAAAATAAAGAGAGGACTCCTTTATGTTTAGGTCTTAACGTTTATTTATTTATTTATTTTTTTGATAACTAGGGCCTCTGGATACTTTAATTAAAATAAATTATGAGACATTTGATATCTTTTCATAAAGTTGGATGGTTTTAAAATATTTCTTGCAGCTTTGTACTCTCAAAGACATCACTTGTGTGAGGCAAAAACGTTGGAGCCGAGGTTGTGCCGACACGTCACTTCATAGACTTCAATTATTCGGGAGCGTTGACGCGAGTCATGTGAAAGCCCCTCAAACAGTGGTGTGGTAGTGTCTGAAGAGGTGGGCATACTGTGAATTTATGAAGGAGTTGTGCTGAAACACAACTCACATAATGTGCTTGCAATTTACATTTTCAACCACAGATGTCGCTAGAGAGAACAAAGTGCAGCTTTAATGCATAATGAACTAATAATGAACTAACAATGAACTAACAATGAACTAACAATTATTTTATTAACATTGACTAAGATTAATATGGTGTAAATACATTTCATTCTTAATTATTGTCATGCTACCTTATGCATGAGAGCATGAACATGGGCAAATTTGCAAGACGGGTGTTTAAAATAAAAAAAGAAATTCTTGGGTTTTGTCCAAATACACAACTGCAAATTAACCGGCGGCTAAAATAGATTAGAGATGTTGGCAGGAAGCACTGCTTGGCCACACACAGGAAGTGCTTATCCCTTTTTAAAAACAAGCCAGTACCACACGCTACATGACATGCATGTATTCACTTGCACCGCCTCTTCCACTGATGTCACAGGCTATTGGATCATTTCAACCAATACCCATTTTATTTTTCTTTGTGTTTCTTATTTATTTATTTAAGCAAATCTGCATTCAGGTCTGGCTCCGTTCTGGCATGGTTTCCCTCTGAATTATGTCACCTTACAGAAGTAAAATGGATTTTAAATGAATGTTGTCTCAACATGGCACCAATGTCCAATATAATGGGTTTTTAGCATTACTGCTTCCTCCATGATGGCAAATAATACTGTCAGTTCCATTTTATTTATGGTCACCGTCTACACTAAAGCGGCTACAGGAAAGTTTAGGTGCCCCTTGCACAACACACACACACACACACACACACACACACGTCTCCAGTGTGAGTTGTGCAGTCCAATCCCGGCGGATGAGTGCAGGACACCACAGCTGTACGCAGCAGACAGGCCTCTGACCACCACAGAGTCCGTCCCTGCCTGCTATATCGGTCTCAATACTTAAAAAGTGATTATGGGTTTTGGAGTTATTACACTCCACCCTCCGCGCCCCGGTACGTTTCCCCTTTCTGTTTTCCCTGCGTTCATGAAGCATGCAGGTATAAAAGTTAAACTGAGATTTCACAGCAGCCTCAGATGTAAGCGTTCACCACGTGATAACAGGAGGCGGTTTTCCCACCAAACGCATCTGGCAGTGCACATCTGACAGCCTACAGTCATGCTGTCATGCTATACTCCACCTTCAATAATCGAAATATTTAGACATTTTTCTATTTCTTGTTCAATACACGCAGCTTTTAAAACCTCATATTAATTTAGAGACTCCATGGTGTATATTTGTACTTTTAAATGAAATCAAAATGTCCCTTTTCTCTAATTGAATATCCTGTTTTACACAGAAATACATACAATGGATTATAAAGTCTTTTCACGTTGAATTTAAAGTAAAACAATTGTCACACAGCAGGACTATCTTATCCAGCCTTATCTTATGAAAATGATGCAACTATGGTGTTATTTTTGTAAAATGATAGTACATTGTTCATTGCATGTATCGTGGGTGAAACATCCACTGTGTGGCGCTAAAAGCGAGTTAAAATTCTCCCACGCAGATGAGGTTAAGATTAATGCTCCATCGAGTTATAAATCAGCAAAATCGACCGACCTCCCTACCCTAAATCTTACACTTAAACCTAACCGATAGAGTCAAAAAAGCAAATGTGAGATGAAACGCAATTGCTGAAGCAACCACTGCATTTTGTGTTGCTTCTATGACACTTTTGACTCAAGTGTTGACTCACGCGCTATTCGGTCCTTTACGTCGCAAGTGCAAATCTCTACCAGTGGAGCTACTGAACAATGTGATGATTATAGAGCAAGCTTGTAAATGTATTTGATAATGTAATGCAAACGTTTAAATGCATTTCCTTACAAGTCACGCAATTTTCATGCCAGCGCAAAGGGCAAGTTTACGTGGGTGGGAGTGTTTGCGCTATCTGTGGGTGTATGCACACAAACTTTGGGGGTATTGTATGTCAATGAAGTTAACTTATTGAAGCTATTTTCGTGAGAATTAGTTAATTGTGCAAAGACGTTTCAGAACCACGGCTGTTTTCAGCAGAAAGTCTAAATTATTTTCCTACATTTGCAGTTTGGAGATTTCAAGAGCAGGTGGTAATAAAGTTCATGTCCAGACTCTGTAAATACAGATAAAATTATACATCAAATTAAGTCCTTGAAAATCACTGTTGAAGCCGTTTTATGAAACAAAACTTCATGAGATTCATACTAAACTTTCTAGATGTCATGGTTCATTTTTCAATTATAATTATTATAATTTACAATATTTATTGGTATTTTTCCATCTGTTTTGAGTTTTTTTTTTTTTTAAGTCACTGTAAACGGGGCCGTTGGAAGACGTTGGAGAGGGAAATTTTGGGGATTTCGGTAGGTGGTTATATAAAACTTTTTTGACCACTTCATTATTTTAATTATATTTTTGTTTAGTTTGAAAAGAAATGTGAATTTAGAAATATTTTTGGTTTAAAGAGATGGCAGTTGATAATAACTCAGTTTAAAGGAATAGGTCACCCAAAAATGACAAGTCTCTCATCATTTACTCGCCCTCATGCCATCCCAGTTGTGACTTTCTTTCTTCTGCAGAACACAAATTACGATTTTAGACGAATATTTCAGCTCTGTAGGTCCTTACAATGCAAGTGAATGGGTGCCAGAAAATCCAAAAATCGCACAATTCAGCATAATAGTAATCCACATGACTCCAGTGGTTAATTCAACATCTTTAGAAGTGATATGATAGATGTGGGTGAGAAAAAGATCACTTTCTCATTCTTCTTCTTCTTCTGTTTTTGTAATTCACATTCTTCTTAAGTACTGCCCCCTACTGGGCAGGGAGAAGAATTTCTAGCAAAAAAGTAGTTAAATATTGATCTGTTTCTCACCCACACTTATCATATCACTTCTGAAGGTATGGATTAAAACACTGTAGTCGTATGGATCATTTATATGATGCATTTATGTGCTATTTGGGTGTAAAAATATTGGCACCCATTCACTTGCATTGTATGGACCAGCAGAGCTGAGATATTCTTCTAAAAATCTTAATTTGTGTTCTGCAGAAGAAAGTCAGACACATCTGAGATGGCATGAGGGTGAGTAAATGACGAGAGAATTTGTATTTTTGGGTGTACTATCCCTTTAAAATTTTTGCGTTTCGATGAATTAATTCCCTAAAGAAAAATAGATGGGTAGAATTGAAGTGGGTGGAAAAAAATGACGAACTAAAATAAAAGATCCCATATAAAGTGTGTAAATACGAAGGTGTACAATTGTCAAGTGTGGGTGCCACGGCATTTCAATATAGTTGCTAGGGTCTTCTGGGTGGTTGCTTACTGGACCAAGACAAAAGAGATCCCACAGGTCTCTATGATATTCCTGTCTCTAGATATGGCTTGGGTCCCTCCTTCAATGTAAGGAGTGCGTTTACATGCACGTTCTTGCGCCGATTATAAGCCGACAACATGTGTGGTCATGTAAATGCATTAAACTGCATTCCTTTAACTGATCGAAACGGGGGGCCTGGGTAGCTCAGCGAGTAAAGACGATGACAACCACACCTGGAGTCGCGAGTTCGAATCCAGGGTGTGCTGAGTGACTTCAGCCAGGTCTACTAAGCAACCAAATTGGCCCGGTTGCTAGGGAGGGTAGAGTCACACGGGGTAACCTCCTCGTGGTCGCTATAATGTGGTTCGCTCTCGGTGGGGCACGTGGTGAGTTGTGCTTGGATGCCGTGGTGGATGGCGTTAAGCCTCCACATGCACCATGTCTCCGCGGTAACAAGCTCAACAAGCCACGTGATAAGACGTGCAGTAACAGTCTCAGATGCGGATGCAACTGAGATTCGTCCTCCGCCACTAGGATTGAGGCGAGTCACTACGCCACCATGAGGACCATAAGAGTGCATTGGGAATTGGGCATTTCAAATTGGGGTGAAAACTGATCGAAACGGGTAGACTTTGCACCAATGTTCACCTGAACCAATGTTCTTACTGGCTTATCCAATGTTTGCATTTTGCAAGTATGACTGAGCAAAGGATGACCAGATGACTCTATGACCAGAGGATGACTCGATTATTTCAATCTCATGTAAACGGGGTTTTCCGGCGTTGTCAGATGTTTTAATTAAGCTGAGTTTGGGGAGTAATCAGTGTATTGGAGTGCATGAAAAAGGCTCACTGGGATTTTCTCACCCGTTTAATTGTTTACCAGGCTGTTCACATTCATAATAGCCCACCATGAGGGTACGAACAGTGATGCATATCCAACAAACTCCACTAACAGGCATAAACGCAAACTGCTTTAAGTTTCCTCAAAAACTTGTTTTTTTAATTTACACTCTCTGGCCGTACAATCTTTTCAAAAAGATTTTCCTTTGTTGATTTCTATTTGCTTTCAGCTACAATTCCAAAACTGTGGCAAACAAAAGGGGCAAACCCAACAGGCAACAAAGCCCTGGGACAAAAGAGTCACACTGAAGCCCAAACCCACAGATATGGAAGAAATTATCTCTATTAAACGCACACAAGCTGAACAAAGTGAAGGAAAGAAGGGTGCAGCAGCCCAAGCTCGGGGCAAGCAGCATTGTGATGCCTGGGAGGTTTGTCAACTGCCGTTTTAACTGTGGGGAAAGCCGTTTTATTACTGGTTTAATATATTTTATAGCTAGACTAAAGAGCAACCCCCGACTGTAGTGGTTTTGCATGTGGGCTTTATGAAGATCTTTGTTATACTCAGCTCAACAGATATTGCCACTAAAGTGCACCAACGCCACACCCAGTTAATGAAACTACACATATTTTACACTATTGCCCTGATATGCTCTTTTCCCTCAAGTGTCGCTGCTTTTCTGCCCGCTGCCTTTTTTGAGAGCGCAACAGGGTTCCCGCACTTTTTATAATGACCACAATCTTTCCAGTCATTTGTGATGACCTGAAGCAGATTTGAAGATATCGTTTGGATTCAGACTGAGTTGGTAATAAATCATTTAGACCAATTTGTGAACCAGTTTGACCAATTCATTGAAAAGAACCGACTCAGAAGATCGATTTTTGCACATGGCTTGTGAGCAAGTTCTGCGCCGATCAAAATATTTTAGAGCAGAACATGACAACAAATATTGTGTAAAATTACAAGTATATTCAGATGTGTTTTGTTGAAGTTTAGCTGCACGAATCTCATGGAACTGGTTTAGAAAATGTCAATTTTTTGGCATTTTGACATACTTTTTATGACACTTAAGCACACTTTACTTTCACTATTCCCATTGTTTTCAATGATGGTTCTCATATATATATATATATATATATATATATATATATATATATATATATATATATATATATATATATATATACTGTATATATATATATATTATTTATAAGCCATAATAACCATCATTTTGCTTTGCGGTAATGAGAATTGGGGGTAAAATGTGTATATCTGTCATAAAAATAATGGCCCTGAAAATAGGCTTAATTTATTACATGCAAAACATCATTTCTTAATTGTTTCGTTGGATTCTGGAATATAGCAGGACCAGGAGAGACTCGCCTACCCTTATATGGGGGGACAAAAATGCAATAAAAGTGCATAGAGACTGATGCTGTCATTCTGTCTGTGTTTCACACAAAAGAAAGTCATTTTTCATGACCATGGGGGAAAAAAGCGTTTAGGAAAAGCACCACTAACCTGTTTCAGAACGTCACTTTAAATGTACATGTATGCATTTGGCAGACACTTTAATCCAAACTGACCTACACCTGCGCATTCAAGCTATACATTTATCTGACTTAGTGTTCCCTGGGAATCAAACCCATGACCTTGATGTCTCCAGAGTCAAGCTCTACCAGTTCAGAGTGGGTTTGTTACCTGATTCACCTCATGCAAATTAGACGAGCAAATGCAACTGCATTTTCATACTGTTCCAATGTCATTTGGTTTCTGTGGATTTGGCATACGCACCACTCCCATCGGTAACATTGAGTCAAATTGACTGTTCTTTCTACTCTTCTCATTCACGTAGTTCATATCCCCTCAAGTTAATTGCAATCAGATGTCCGGGCTCTACTGAGGAAATACGCAACATTGTAATAGCGTACATTTATGTATCTAAAGGAACTCCGATCCTAAAATACGGATAATGATCAACAGACCAAGATTTATCCTCGGGAGAGGGTTTTTCGACCATTAGGAATTAAATGTTTTTATACCTACACATACTGTCCTTACAGTAACGTGTTTTTAAGCGGTCTTGCAACTTGAACTGAAATCATATTCACGTTTTCTTTTGTAATGGTGAAAATTGAGATTTAGGAGCATATCATGGAAAAACGTGAGTTTTTTTTTTCTTGCAAATATATATTTGAATATGTTGTAAACAGCATGACTGAAATAAATATATTTTCCATTTTGAAAAATAATGTACATTTTAAAGCTTACATTTCAAAATAGGCTATATTACAAAAAGTATTTCAGGGTCAAGAACATTAGCCTCATAAGTCTCACCTCAAAGGGAAAATACACGATAAAACATAAAACTTTAATGTACTGCAAGTCTTGCAATGTGTAAATGCAGTGACAAAACACACTAAATTGTGGCTGAAATTATTTTTTTTAAATACATTTGGATTACATGTACATATTTTGTACTATATATAAGGGCTGTCAATCAAGTAAAATTTGTAATCAAATTAATTACATGGTATCCCGATTAATTAATCGTGATTAATCGCATATACAAATATTTGCTGAGAAAGCCCCTCATATAACTCAATATATAATGATTATATATATTTATATCAATATATAATTAAACATAATTATCTTTATATAGATATATATCATCATATATATATATATATATATATATATATATATATATATATATATATATATATATATACTTTTTACAAGACAGCCGAAATAGACAGAAGAACTGAGGGGAATTCTCCAAGAAGCTTGGGACATCCTATCTGCCAATAACCAATATAAACTGTGTCCAGGTGTATCTAGGAGAATTGGGGCTGTTTTAAAGGCAAAGGTGGTCACACCGAATATTGATTGATCTTTTTTATGTTTACGGACTTTGTTTGACGTTAAGTGATTAATAAAATCTATTTCATCTAAAAGAGAAGAGATGCATCTTGAGCAATTCATGATTGATTTATCAGCGCTGGCGAATGCCAGTGAATATGGACATTTCAGACGGATGTGTGCTCATCCTGGCTCACCTAAATCCACAGGCCTCCCCTAATCTCTCTCATCTCCAAAACGGGTCGCAGAGCCCCCCGTCTCCCTGCCAACAGCTATGACATCATGGCGGGCGAGTGAGGGATGATTTTAGCAGCTTGTTAGCTACCGCTGAGGTAAGAGAGCTCAGACAGACTTCACCTCAATAAACTGTCCAATATCAGCTCAGATAAAGACCAGGGCTCTCATTTATCATCATCGTAAAAAAAACTGAGTTTTGTGGTTTTAAGTTCAAGTCTCTTATCTTTGAGGTTATATATATGCATATGCACTCCAAAAAGTTGACAAAACACACCCAAAATTTGGGGAAACGACGTGACATTACCTTTTGTTTACCAGTGACACCAAATTACATTATTCAAGTCATAAAATCATACTTTGTTTTTTTTTTTAAGAAAATATAGAAATGAAACTATCGTGGACACAAAGATACATTTCTACAAACTTCACACAATTAAACTAGATTTGAACAAGATTCCTCATTTTTGGCACCTCAAACAACTTGTCAATGACCCGTTTACAGTTTTTGTCCAATCAAATTGCGCTCCATAATGAGAATGCCCCCCCCCCAACACCACCTGCCAACAACTTATAAAATCAAGCAGCAAATCATGTTTCATGGCTTTGATACCAAATAAAACTAGGCAAGCATTTAGACATGTCCAACCCTAACTTCCTGTTTCAATAGTAAATGCGTTGACACATAAAAGGCATTTCACGCAGATTTTAAAATCATGCATTTGCAGACGTACCGAAAAAAGTTGCTTTTCATTTGCCCTCCATATAGGAACATTTTCACATCAGTTTCTCCCTTTATAAATCCTTATTTGTTCATCACATCACAAAGGATCCGATTTTACAGCAAATCAAGGTGAATTATGAAAAGGCAAACATGGAACTGACCGGATACGAGCCACTGTCCACTCGGAGAAACACTGATGCTTCGAACCAAACTGGAGTGTCCACGATACACCTGTCCGGACGAAACAAACACGAGTCAACACAACAGATACAGAAACCCTCTCAACATCTCCTCAGATGAAATCCAGACAACAGAGTGATCTCAAGAGATCCTTTAAGGACATCTCATTACCCAGCAGGAGAGTCTGTAGCTTCATATTAATCCGTTACCACGAAACAGCTCAGGGTTCCCACTATTTTCAGGGCACACTTTTCCAGGACATTTTATGTGACACACGGTTGTAATATTGAAGCTAAACCACTCGAGAGGCCATTAAAATTGTGGTTTTTGAGGGTTATTTTTTTTTCAAAATTCCGTATTCGACATTTGAATTCAATTTCATCATCAAACTGGTGTGTAATCAAATGAAAAGAGAATTATTTTAATTCATGCACTGCATTGTTTTGATCAAATAAAGTGCTTTTACAGCACAATCCAAAATAACACTGAAGATGTGCTGCACAACAGAACATCACAGATGTGAGATATTGCTTTAATACATTATTATTATTTAATTACATTAAACGGGACCTTTTTCCCCCATTTCATGAATCCATATAAACGAGCTTTTATTTTGACATTTCTGTGTTTTGTTAATGATAGTTTGTGCATGATTCAGAGTGCTCTGCTCACTGTCATCTACCACACACACACACACACACACACACACTCACACACACACTCTCCCACGCATGCACACACGAACACACTCCCACGCATGCACACACACGCATGCACACACACGCACACTCTCACGCATACACGCACACTCTCACACACGCACGCACACACGCACACTCTCACACACGCATGCACACGCACGCACACACACGCATGCACACACGCACACTCTCACACACGCATGCACACACACGCACACTCTCACGCATACACGCACACTCACACGCATGCACACGCACGCACACACACGCACACACACACATGCACACACGCACACTCTCACACACGCATGCACACACACGCACACTCACACACCCACACGCGCACACTCACACACACACACACACACATGCACACTCTCGCACACACACACACATGCACACACGCACACTCTCACACACGCACGCACACTCTCACGCATACACGCACACTCTCACACACGCATGCACACGCACACGCATGCACACACGCATACTCTCACACACGCATGCACACACGCACACTCTCACACACGCATGCACACACGCACACTCTCACACCCACACACACATGCACACACGCACACTCTCACGCATACACGCACACGCATGCACACACGCATACTCTCACACACGCATGCACACACGCATACTCTCACACACGCATGCACACACGCACACTCTCACACACGCATGCACACACGCACACTCTCACACCCACACACACATGCACACACGCACACTCACACACACACGCACACTCTCACGCATACACGCACACTCTCACACACGCATGCACACGCACGCACACACATGCACACACGCATACTCTCACACACGCATGCACACACGCACACTCTCACACACGCATGCACACTCTCACACACGCATGCACACACACGCACACTCTCACACCCACACGCACACTCTCACACACACACACACACACACACACACACACACGCACACACGCACACTCTCACAAACGCATGCGCACACACGCACACTCTCACACACGCATGCACACACACGCACACTCTCACACACACACACACACGCACACACACACGCACACACGCACACACACACGCACACACACACGCACACACACACGCACACACGCACGCACACACGCACGCACACACGCACGCACACACGCACGCACACACGCACACACACACGCACACACGCACACACACACGCACACACGCACACTCTCACCACACATACACACACACCCGGCTCATGATGAGGTGTTATCAGCATACGAGCAGCCGGCTTCACATTCATTTTGAAGCACACAGCACATGCAGATTATATATTTATTTAATTAATTGCAGCTTTTTGCAGTTTAATAATCACACTTAGACATATTGTGATTTTAATTTGATTAATTGTGCATTAAAACATTCTTTTTCATCCCAAATATGTCATATCCCGTATTTTACAGTTAGTGCAATTTTTATGACTGTATGCCGTGATTCCATCCGTGTTTTCGGCATCGGGTCCTACATGTGGTTAATGCGGACTCCGATCATTAAATTATGCAAAATGTATTTACATACTGAGGTTTAAAGGCTGCATCATCACCATCGAATGTTGAATTCATTCTAAAAAAAAAATTTATACAAAAAATGAACTGCGGTCCAACCGTAATTCCAGGACAAATATAGGTATTTTTCTTATTTTCCATGACTGGAAAACTGTACTGCAAAATTCCAGCTTTTCCAGGATTTCCAGGATGCATGCAGGGTTCCCATTCTTTTCAGCAGCGAACTGTACTGGAGTTCACATGAACCCCAGACCACCTTTTCAAGTGGACTCGGGTCCGGAAAACAGTGTTCACACTATTCAAACGAGTGTTCATTGGAATCCGAGTGCACGCCAAAAGTGTGAAAGCATCCTAATGAATCAGGTATTCCAAATAACATGACAGCCTATTTTTAAATCTTCACAAGTGTTTTTTATCTGGTGCAACACACCCCGATTAAATATTTTAGGACAGAGCATGATAAATAAAATTAGATTCACTAAATAATGCAATGAATTTTCCATGACTTTGAAGATTTCATTCATTTTGATGACTTTTCCAGGCCTGGAAATCACAATTATTAAATTCCCTGATATTTCCAGGTTTTCCATGACTGTGGGAACCCTGCAGCTTTGTTTATTTTGTATTTTTTTGTTCTTCTCTTTCCCATTTCAAAAGACACACCAAAAAATTCAGTTGCATGTAGTTTTACATCCACGGCTCTCAGTTTTAAAAACAAAAATATTTCTCTTCTGATCTTCGTCACACACGAGGTACAGTACGTAACAGGGTTTCTGTCTCAATATAATCAGCTCCTCTAGTTGAAATGATCATATTTATCAACATTAAAACAATAAAAACTGATCTTAGACCAGTTTTCTAGCAAAAGGCGTCGTACCAGAGACTGTGTGGTTGGGAATGGCTGCAAGTCTTTCGGTTTGGGCAGTTTGGGAATCAAGTCTTCTGGATTCACATTCACCTAAGAGTGTCAAAGACAGGAAAGATAAGACAGTGAAACATACATTTAAATATGACACCCAATAGAGCAGCTTATACGCAAATATGTTAAATAGTAAAAAACTAAAGTTTTATATTTATTAATATTGACACAGATGTTAGAAACATTTCTTGTCTCCGTGTATTTGTCTTCTTCATATGGAAAAGTTTTATTGACATATGAAGACAAATATTATTGTGCAAGTTGTCAAAATGTATTTGAGTGACTGACAGAAACATATATTGCATATTGGAAATATTTGTCATTTAAATCTTACATTTCCAAATGGGATATAGACGCACTGGCCCCTCCTGATTTCTTCTGTTTTTGTGTATTTTCATGCTAAATTATTTTAGATCTTCAAACGAGATATCATATAAAACAAAGGCAACCTGAAACACAAAATAATGTTTTCAAATATATATATATATATATTATATTAAAGCAAAAGTTGTCCAACACCTATATCACCCATGTGAAAAACTAACTGCCCCTTTAAGTTTAATAGCTGGTTGTGCCACATTTAGCAGCAACAACTGCAAGCAAACACTTCTGATAACTGGAGATCCGTCTTTCACAACGCTGCCCTGATCCTGAAGCAGTAAAGCATCCCCACACCATCACACCACCACCATCATGCTCGACCGGAGGTACGATGATCTTTTAGTGGATTTCTGTGTTTGATTTACACCAGATGTAACGGGACCCCTGTCTTCCAAACAGTTCCACTTTCAACTCATCGGTCCACAGAACATTCTCCCAAAAGATTTGAGGATCATCAAGGTGTGTTTTGGCACAATTCAGACGAGCCTTAATGTTCCTCTGGGTCAGCAGTGGTTTTCACCTCGCCACTCTTCCATGGAAGCCATTTTTGTCCAGTGTGTTTGTGATAGTGGAGTCATGAACAGTGATGTTTACTGATGCGAGAGAGGCCTGCAGTTCCTTGGATATTATCCTTGGCATTATTGTGACTTCTTGGATGAGTCGTCGCTGTGCTCTTGGAGGAATTTTGTTATGTCGGCCACTTCTGGGAAGGTTCACTACTGTGCCAAGTTTTCTCCATTGTGATTTAATGACTCTCACTGGGATTCTTTGGAGTCCCAGAGACTTTATAACCCTTCCCGGACTGATGCATTAGCACTCATTAGCACCAGCATCAATTTCATAGATGTGGGGATTTAGTAACTAAGGGGGCAAATACTTTTTCACACAGGCACAGTTGGTCTTGGAAAACTTTTTTGCTTCAATAAAAACATTATCATTTAAAAACTGTATTTTGTGTTTACTCAGGTTGAACCTTGTTTTATATATATATATATATATATACACACACACACACACACACACACACACACACACACACACACACACACACACACAAGCGCTGGTGGCCAAAAGTTTGGAATAATATACAGATTTTGGTCTTATGGAAGGAAATTGGTACTTTAATTCACCAAAGTGGCATTAAACTGATCACAAAGTATAGTCAGGACATTACTGATGTATATACTGAAGCACATATATATATATATATATATATGCATTTATCGGTCACAAATGCTAGAAAAATGCTTGTGTATTCCAGCCACACGGCAAAGTGGAGTTCAAAGTTCATTTGTAAATATCTCACTCTCATCTTCCGCTGGCGAGGACACAGGTACAGGTCGAGACACCGCTCGAACCGTTCATGAATGAAGCGCGAGTATGCAGGAACTGCTCGTAGGCAGGCGAACTTCTGTGGCAGGAAACTCAACTTCCTGTCCTCTGGATCCTGTTGCTCCCATGCCAGCCTCTGAACAAAACATTAATGGGGGGGGGAAAAACGTTTAAGAAAAAAGCAAACGTTCTGACTATTCCGATAAAGGCCCAAACTAACAGGTGCAGTCAAAATTGGGGTCAAAATTTGGTTATAAAACTGGATTAACTTGCAGAGAGGATGCACGTGTTCTCACAAAGTTAAGTATAGCATGTAAAACATACGAAAATGACTTGTAGGCAAATTTCAAACGCCTAATAGGGCTGTTGCTGGAGGTGGGCACAGGTGTGAAATGACTGTTCTGGGCATTCAGCCAACGTCTTGACGCAGCAAATTTGAAAGAAATAGCTCATCCAGACAAGAAGATTATTGCATTTTACTCACCCTCATCTCATTCCGAACCCATATGATGATATTTTTATCTGGACCACAAAAGTGGAAATTTGGAAGAATGTACAGTTTTGTGCAAAAGTCTTTTTACCCCCAAAATTTTATTCTCTCATCATTTACTCACCCTCATGCCATGCCAGATTTGAATGACTTTCTTTTTTCAGCTGAACACAAATTATGGTTTTTAGAAGAACATCTCAGCTCTGTAGGTCCTTACAATGCAAGTGAATGGTGACCAGACATTTGAAGATCCAAAAAGCACATAAAGGCAGCATAAAAGTAATCCACATGACTCCAGTGGTTTAATCCATGTCTTCAGAAGCGATATGATAGGTGTGGGTGAGAACCTGATACATTTGTAAGTCCTTTTTTACCGTCAATCTGCACCTTTGACCAGTCCAACCAGTAGTTGGCTGAATGTGAAAGTGTAAGTGTAGATTTATAGCAAAAAAAGTTCTTCTTGATCCGTTTCTGAAGATATAAATTAAACCACTAGAGTTGTATGGATTACTTATATGCTTCCTTTATGTCCTTTTTGGGACTTGAAAGTGTTGGTCACCATTCACTTGCATTGTGTGGACCTACAGCTGAAATATTGTTTTCAAAATCATCGGTTTTATGTTAGAAAGTCATACACATCATGGATGGCATGAGGGTGAGCTATTTATATTTTTGGGTGAACTGTCCCTTTAAGATCTTCTTCTTTAGTGTGTCAATAGTACATATTTTTGTAATGTCCCAAGTCAGAAGGTTCCCTGTATAATAGCCTAAACATCATTGGCTGAGAATGTTCAATTTAAAATGGCCATGTTTAGACACGTTCCTGACGCCAAACACCGTAGCTTCTCTCGCATGTCGTAACTGAACACAAATGCACACGCTTAAATATGCGTAGTGAAGCATGACATGTGAGAGCTGCACAGAAGGAGAAGATTTTCAGTGAATGACTGCTTAAAGCGCATGACTTCAGAAGACTTGGAATATGTCACAAGGACATGTCGCAAGGACTACACAAGATTAGGGGCTTTTATGGTACGTTTTTGTCCTTTAAGGAGCTTGAAATACGTCACCTGC
The DNA here is from genome assembly GCA_032164185.1 of Moxostoma hubbsi. Taxonomy (NCBI): domain Eukaryota; kingdom Metazoa; phylum Chordata; class Actinopteri; order Cypriniformes; family Catostomidae; genus Moxostoma; species Moxostoma hubbsi. The sequence goes on from JAVLUX010000032.1 coordinate 514,764, forward strand.
ACACAAATGTGTCAATTTATCAGGGGAAAAATATTGTACAAGCAAACAGATGGCATGTGGGTTTGAAACAGCATGAGGGTTAGTACACAATGACAGTTTTCATTTTTGCCGGAGCTATTTCTTTATAGCTTAAGAGGTACATACGTACCTCTTCCTCTGACAGCAGGTACTCTGGAGGGGGGTTGTACGACTCCTCGTGTCCAGGAAGTCTCATTTTTGGCGCAGGGACGTGCATCT